>VZRX01019238.1:6724-47781 GCA_013398075.1 Notiomystis cincta | reverse complement strand
TTTTTTTTTTTTTTTTTTTTGAAAAATGGAAAGTTCATAATGGACACTTAAAGGAAAAGTCACAGTAGAAGAAAAGTAAAATGGTATTCTACAAAGAACACTTTGAAGTTAGATAGATGACAGTCTGACAAAGGCTTGTTGTGAGAAGGATAGCTCCATAAATTCTTTTATTTCTTTTATCAGCAGGATGCTCTAGAATGTGACAGTTTTGATTTATTTGTAGTTGTGACTCTTCAGACTGAGGAATGTTGCTCTCTGGGTATCTGATATATAGATCTAAAATATAAGAAATATTTTTTTCAAATATTTTATGTTTTAATAGTACTTCAGTTTTCTTAAAATATGGCAGCAAATATTGAAAAAATTGTTTCTACTGAAAATTGAAGAAATTATTGCCATTGTTAAATACTCTCTCAGTATTTAATTCTTTGTGAAAGAAAGTGAGGTTAACACAGGTACATACACTATGGCCTTAACAGAGACATTAAAAATATATTTTTGGTGCATAAGTGGGTCCCATCATCAAATTACACAAACACTAGAAATTTACAATATCCTTTATGATTTATTTAGGCTTTGTCATTTTTTTTTATAATGTTCCTTTGTCATTGGTATGACTAGTTTAGACAGTAATAGCACTAAATCCTATAATTCTGACATTACCTGACTAAAATCCTTAATTGCTGCCATTTTGATGATGCGAATGTGTCTTTCTTTCTTTGTCAATAAGAATATGGCTTTAGTTTGGATTTTGGTAGAGTTTGGGGACTTTGGGGGAGGGGGGGTGTGTTTTGGATTTTGGGGTTTTGACAGCCAACATATCTGTCTGTTAAGATTTTTAACAGACAGTAGTTAGATAATTGTATCTCAGAGGGCAAGCCTGGGGCAGTGACAATTTCAGTGACCAGTAAAGCATTTCTTTCCTGGTGGAAGCAGGCATTCAAGACACATTTTGCCCACATTTGAATTTAATTCCAAAATGCTCTAAAGGCCTTTAAAAATCTGATGAGATTTTTTTTTAAAAAAGAAAGAAAGAAAGAAAGTCATCATTTTGATGGCTTTGAGATCCTTCATTAACAGGTTTTTGACACAGGAACAAGGTCAAAATGCAGTAATTTCCATATGAGTACAATGTCCTTCTGCCTTTTTATATTTTATATTTATTTATTATTTCAGTACCTAAGGCACCTTTCTTTATCAAAACATAAATTTTCATAATTTAATTTTCATAATATCTTTGCTGTTGGATTACTTCTTCCTCTTATGAATTGCAAATTAAAAAATATTTCTGAAAAATTTTTTGTGTGGTACTCGTCATAAAAGGGAAAAGTTATATTTATATTCAAATAGAAAATACTCAAAACGTAAGTTGAAAGATCTGCTGTCAAAAGAGACTGTTCTTCTTTTTCTTGTGCACCAACAGTGTCATTGACACTTTGAATTTAGCTCTTGCCAATCCTGTAAAGTAACTGCTGTCATCCATATCACCAAATTTCTGAAGACAATATGATGTGATACACCAAGTCCACAAGAATAAGGAACTTCACAGAACTTTACATATCAGCTGGACTTTGCAATACCTGTCCATATTTTTTTAGTTGCTTTGTATGTAATCTTAATATACTTGGATTTGCTACTGAATTAGTAGACATTGCAGAATAAAAAAAATAATCTGGTTTTAGTACCATAAATTGAAGTGATAGAACAGACATTTCCACAACTCAGGGATAGAATTCAGCTTTATATGTCCCCACAAAAATTGCTTCCTTTTTTTTTCCTCCCCCCTTTAAAATTGAATAAACAAATACCATTGGAAAGTTAACATGTTTGGGTTTAGTCTGTTTTTTTCCTGCAATAAAATGTAATTTTTGTAGAGCTTGGTAAAATTTGATCCCATACCTTGGTTTGAGACAGATAGGACTGGATTAGATTTTATCAACTTTGATTTTGTCACCAAACCCCCTATGAAGGGTAAGGTAACAGAAGATTGAATGATGTTGTATATTTAAACCACCACCCCCCAGTAAAACCAACAAAAAAATTCCTCCAAATAAGATCATACAGGGATAAATAGACAAAGTAGGTCAGAGTTGTTGCAAGATACATGAAGTAGTCTTTATTGTTCTCTTACCATTTTTGAGACTTCTGCTAACTTACTGTGTCCTGGGCACTGCTCTACCAGTGCAGGAATGAACCAGCTGGAGGAGATTTCAAAGAAGGTGAGAATAATCAAACTTCTTGGGTTTTAGACTCTCTGAGAAAAGACTGGAATATAAATTCTAAAAATCTAATAAAATAATCTATATAAATAAATCTAATAAAAATCTATATAAAATAATAATGAAGGGAAAGAATGTCAGTCTCAAAATGGATCAGAAGTATGTTAGCAATTCTGAACTTGGTCTCTGTGCCCTGTACAGGTGTTTTGGGTCAATACACTTTAGGAAAAGAATACAAGAGAAGAAAAGAAATATGACTTCTCATGGTACAGAAACTATGTTTAAATCTATGAAAAAGCAGACAAAAGTTGGCCCATTAAGATAGTAGTGGAAGAAAGGAACAGGTTATTTTGTGGGTTCTATTTGTAGTGATGTGGATTTATTGTGAACAATATCTGTAGTGTATATATGTTTCTGATATGCCAGAAATGTGCTGCACACATTTTGAAGAAACTTCATTTGCACTCTGCAAAGCCCTTTTGATTTTTAATTTTCTGTCAGTTAATTTTCTGTCTAATAGCACCATGTATGCCATTAGAGCTTGTGTCCACAAACACTCTCATAACTGGATCTCTATAGAACACCATTATTTTCTTCTTATCATTTGTGATCAGCTCCCTTTAACTATCTTACATCCCAGCCTTGATCCTATGTCTGACATACAGTCAGTCCTCTTAAAAAAATAGCTTCATCCAGAACAGAACCGCTAAAAATTGTATTGTTGACCAGTATAAAATTTGTGAATTAGAAGATTAAGCTAATCTCGCAGTATAATTAAGTTTTTTCTTGTACATCTGACAGCTCAGGCTCTCTGAGGAGGTATGGACATAGTTTATACTTCCACCTTCAAGTCCTGTTTTCAGCAAAGCATGAAAAACCTATTAACTTTTCTGAGTTTGCTTCATCATTCCCTCCATCTAATTTAAATTACTGCTGTGTTCAGATCATCAGTCCTTCATCAAGCTCATAAAGGGGAGAGAGTAGACATTTAAAATGATTAGGAGTCAGACCATTTATGTTTCTAACATCTTTTAAATCCTTTTGAATAATTACATGGGTAGTATAGACACCTGGGAGAAGCCAGATCATCTCATATGACATAGGATCCTCACTGCATATTTGTTTTGTAGGAAATCCTTTGTCTACAAATTTATTTTACATAATTGATGTTTCATATCTATTCCAGTAAAATAATTTTAAAATACTGATATTAATAATATGATGCATAATATGATATATTAAAAATTCTTGTCTGTCAGAATATTTGAATACTATCAATATCCAATTTTCCAGAGAGCTTCTATGAGTCTTGAGCTGAAAAATAGAAAGAATTCTCACCTGTGTCCTCTTTTTCTGCACAGAAGACACGTTCAAATTTAATTAACTGCAGAAATTTACAAATTTAACTGATTGACAGCAGTAATATTAATTCCAGATTATTAAAGTGGGTTTATTGTATTTGCAAAAGTGCATGCTGCCAGGAAAAATACTTGAACAGTAATTGGTGAGTGAAAATGAATGGGATGGTAACAGAAAAAATGTAATGGGCCATTATGAAAAAAGTGTGTTTGCCAGCAAATTGTTGTGTTGCAATTTAAACTACATTAAAATTAAAGAGTAATAAAAAAATATATTATAACTTATAGAACTTTGATTTTCCCCCAGATAAATATCTTCAAAGCAGCCTCAACAAGAGCATTGGTATTCCACATAAGAATTTGACTCAGTTCTACTCATCTCTGCATCAGTTTACTAAAATTTTCAAAAGAGCCACAAATAACACTTTAATATATGTGTTGTCCATGCCTTACCAGCCTATCAGGTCCACCAGCAGCCAAGCCTTTGGCCAACTTCTGACATGCAATTTATTCTAGGGCAGCTGCTCAACCAAGCCACTGTCATTCATTGCCACCCTTACAGACAGGGAGCACAGCAGAAGGAGGAGCCATTCACTGCTCTCTGGAGGATGAATCTGTTCCTCTCTCCCATTGTGCATCTCTACAGAACCTCCTCAGATGAGGGGAGTTTATGAAGGGGAAATCATGCATGACCAACATGATAGCCTTCTATGTTGAGAAGACTGGTCTGGTGAATGCTGTGGAAACTTTTTGAAAACCAATAAATACTCTGATGTAAGATTAAATATTGATATGGAAAAAACTTTGTTAATTAGGAATTAATGACATTAAAACAAAGTAAATAAGAATTTTCTGTGTGACAATTCAATGAGCTGTAAGTATATGCAGTGCCTGATGGAGCTGGGCTATGTTTGGGGTCATCAGCCCCCAAGAAGAGTGGGATTATAGAACTTGAATGTTATCTTTCCCAGAATACATCAAATTCTCTTATGCAGTTTTTGCTGTTGAATTTACCTTGAAAAAAGAGAGGAATAAAGTATTTTAATTAAATTTAATTGTTAAATAATTCCAATCAAATTTTTATGAAGTATAATTATATTTTCCTGAGAGTAGTTTTATAAATTACTGCAAAATTGTCAAGTCCTCTGAAATTTCCAGCCACTGTAAATTCCTTGGGGAGAAAACTATTAGAGAAGATATTTCACATACAATAAAAATTTGCATAAACCTGCAATGTGTTCAACTCCTGATGCATTCTTCTGAATAGATTTCAAAGAATTAAAGATAAGATATTAAAAAAAAGCAAACTGGTAACCATGTAAAAAAACAATAAAAGGCTAGTATTATCCAGCTAGAGCTGTGAAAAATTATCCAGCTCATGAATTTTGGGTAGATTTCTGCTAAAATATAAACTAAAAATAAAAAGTATTCGGTGCTTAACTGCAAAAGCGAAAAGGTCGGATGACTGTCAATTTTGTGGGTTCTGTCTACCATTTTATTGTTTATTTCTCTGTTGTGAGGTAGGAATAATCCTTGTTGTGAGGCATGAATATTCCAGTTCTGAACGTCCTATAAGTTTGCACTGTTACCATGCCTTGGCTCTTCTGTCCCAAGTTTATCCTGTTTTGTCATTTATTTTTTTCAATAGAGATATTAGAATAGGCCACCTTTCATCAAATGCAAATTATTATTTGTGTACATAAACTTCTTTTTCCCATAGCTATGGAAATTCCTGTGAAAGGTTCGAGGTAGCTAGAAAATATACATATTTGTGGACCAAACTGTAGCTGTCAGGTAGAAACACACACCATTGCTGCTGTGTCAGCTGACAAAATGATTCCTAGAAGAGAAATGAAACTACTGTGCCCATTAGGCCTTACAGACCTTTTAAAGAATGCTAAGGGCACTTAAGTATTTTTATCTTTTCACATCAGAGCAAAGACCAAGAATTTAATTTGATTCTGTGGAAAAGAGAAAAAAATTCTCCTTTGACTGTAATTATTATCAGTAAGTTATGGTATCATGTGGAATATAGCAGACCTCAAATGAAGTTTCTCTCTATCTAGTTTAGACGAGAGTCTGTAATTTATGTCTCTATTTTCTCAAATGAAGATTTATATTCCCAAGTTACCAGCTGAAGGACTACAGATAATTCTTTTGAAGCTCCAACTTCAACTGTATTTAAATAAGTGACTCATCTTAGTCACACTCTTGAAAAGAAAGTTTGTACCAACCAGAAATTCTCAGTCTGAAAAAAGAATTTCATGGAAATCAATGTGTAAAGCTTTGGTGCAAAGACGTTTCTTGAAGGAGCATGGTACAGAAAAATATTGTAATAGACTCTAATGCATAACCCATACTCTAAAAGTAGAAAGCTGAAACAAAACTTTCAAAGAAGGTACAAAAATTATGGAAGGAAAGAAGAGGATGGGAATGTTTTATTTCTGAAGGCTATCAAAAGTCATTGCTAGACCTCCATGTTAGCTAATGCTGAACTTTCCCTAAGATTTGGTCAATTACTATTGAGGGAAAAAAAAAAAAAACAAAACACAAAAAAATAAAACGCAATATAAAAAAAAAAAAAAAAGTAGGTAATACCATGAAACAGTACCAAACACCAGGACAGTGAAGATGAAGCTGTGTTTTCATTTCCAAAGCAAATAATGTTGAATTAAACTCTTGCATACAGTACTTAATGTAGCAATAAGTGCCATATATGAGAATTTTCTTCTCTTGAGCACCTGTTTACCTGTTGCTTAATTGGTTATATACTGGATAACCTGTCAGAGGTTTCCAGAATTTTTTGCAGTGAAGTAGATAAGAAATGTTTATTTTTGAGATTACTGAAGCATTGTGGTATCTACAAGGGCATGGAGAAATGGAAAACAGCTTGATTACAGTCATTTACAGTACTTGCATTGTTTTCCTTATCTCAAAAAACAACTGTACATTTTATATGTTTCAAATATGTATGATATCTGAAAGGATTATGTACTAATTCTGAATATAAAGCACCCATGTACCTTTCAGAAAACCACTGTATATCTCACAAATAACCAAAGCACTCAAATTTACTGATAGATGCATGGCTGGTGTTGAGAGTTGCCCAACAGATATATCAACAATATGCTTTTGCTGCTACCTCCCAGCACAGGGTATGAGCAATAGCCTGTGAATTCAGGGTGGGAAAAGCCTCCATTCCACCCACTCCAGGTGCTCTCTTGGAAAGAGTGAGACTTCCTGGACCTGGCAAGTTCAGTGTTTTCTCAGTGAGTAAGTTGCCATTTCCCTTGTTCAGTCTGCCCCAGGATGCCATACTGGCTGATATGCCTTTATGCCAGGTGGGGAGACTGCTCATCTAAGAGCCCTCTTTTCCAGAGGGCAGATGCCCAAGTCTCTTTACCTTGTATCTCATTTTCTAAGTGGCCTTCTTCCTGCTTTTTCTGTCTTTCCCCTACTCCTTTACTGAGTGTGGTGTTGCAGCTGTCTCAGAAATAGGCTTAATTATCTTTTTTTTGCCACAAAAATAACATGCAATATGCAAAGTTAACATATCTATCATTAAATTGAATGTTCCACTTTTCCTTTTGTTTCCAACCTTCTAAAGTGGTGCTTTATTAAATAAAACAAGAAGAAGCTTAAAGTAGAAAAAAAAAAAACAACATAATTTGGTTTTCCTGCATACAACATAGAATTCCTTTTTAAGGGAGAAATAAACATTTGATGTCTAACAGCCTTAGATTGTTTTGCTACATGTTTAAACTGATCTTGGTTATGGATTATTTAAATGATCAGTGCTGAGATGTAAATAATTATGGAATGATCATTTATGAATGCAGTAAATTACAGGGAAGCATTCTTTTTAAAGGAAATTGTGGAGAAAGAGTTTTGCTTATTTATTTTCTTCCTTGTCCCCTTGCTTCCACTAGCTTTTTCACTTTATTTTTTTTTGCCACTTGACTGCATCCAAGGTCAGACTGAATGAGAGACAGATAAGAGATGACAGAGAATGCATTCAAAACCAAATAATGCAATAATCTGATAGTGGCAGTAAAGGAGATGTTAGCAAAGTAGAAAATATGCTGTAAGGAATAATTTTTTCTCTGTAATTCCAACCAATACTAAATAACTAATAAATATTTAAAAGGATATGAAGTGGAAGAAAATATGAGAAAATAAGAATAGTTCTATGGTTCAACAAATTGTTTAAATTGAAATGATGTTCCATCCCATCAGTTAGGTCATGATTTAATTCACTGACTAAAATGCTCTATTATAAGATATATCTCTAAATTGACTATTACTGTCAGGGGCATATGTGCTTACTTTTAATTAAATTTTGTACAAACCAGCATGTGAACCTAAGTAAAATAATAATTATATTTTCTGAAATTTTGATTGGAAAAATACCAAACTGTCGTGATACAACTCACATTTCCCTATCCAATAAAACTTAAAAAACAATTTAAAGAAACCCAAACAAACAAAAAATCCCAAACCAAACAAAACTCAATGAAAACAAAATCCTGTAATATAGTTGCATAAGAGTTTGATGGATTGTGATGGGTTGCTTAAAATTTATGAGTTAGTATTATTTCAAAATGGTTTCATTTACATGGTCATTTTATTCCATGCAAGAGACATATAAGAAGGCAGAACTGCAGTGGATATGAGTATAATAATACTGTTGTTTTCCAATTTAGAAATGTTTGTTTTCACTGCATCATGCTCCTCTTTATTTTAACTAGCTAATCCTTTAGAGTAAGCAAGGAACAAATACAGACTAAGCATAAAATCTCTCTGATGGTAAAAATTCTCCTTAAAACTGCAGATAGGTGGGACAAGGTCACCCACAAGATATTCCTTCCCAGGAGGTCCACAGTACTGTGGCCTCAAAGAGAACCACATTTATTTTGGAGGTAAAAGAGTAGGATTTAATTAGCTCTGCTGGAAAAACTTTGAAAATCAAAGCTAGGTAAAGCATGGGGCTAATACTTCTACATTGCTTCTATGCAGTCATTATGCTAAACAGCTGTGATAGTAGGTTCTGTGGAGACACTCAGTGTTTTATTATCAATTCTCAGTTATAAATGTCACACAATACACTCACCCATCCATACTCCCAGAGACCCTGACTTTACCATCAGTAATATCCAAGTCATTTTTTTATATGCAGAGGTTTAACTTAATGATCTTCAAATTAACAAAGGGAAGGGCAGAACAAACATGCCCTCTAGTTGTTTGGGGGTTTTGTAAATTAGTTACATTGGGTTTTTTTACTGTGGCAGATTCTTATAATTAATAAATATATCACTAGTTTCCCCTTCAAGCACAGACACATGTAAGAATCACACAACTATCTGTATTCAAAAGTGACGGAGTGAGAAAACCATTTTAACAGATAACCAATACATCCACCTTGCTTTTTTATTCCAGCAAATGTGCTGCACTGCAAAGTTCCTTTTTCTCGCATTCTGACAAGGAAACACTATGTATTCACTATTATTTGTTTTAGTTGTTCAGTAGTAACTGACAACAGAATATGCCAGTGTCTCGAGTGAGGGTTAAGGTCTCTTCTGTGTGAGTACTGTGAGCTAGATTTCACTTGTCTTTCTTGATTTAATAGTTATAATAATTGAAAATAAAAGCCGTGGGGTTGCGTGGGTATAATAAAAGTATAAGATAGCAAAAATAGTCTTGTAAGCATTAGACATTCCCAGACAGCTTTTTAACAGATGTCCTAGTGTTGCTTTTAAAAAGGTTCTTGATGAAATCTACTAAACACCGTTATTTATAATATTTAAGTTCAGTTGGATAGTCCCCTCAGGGATGCATTTTGACTACTGAAGTGCAACAATATAGGTTGCAGCAGGTATTTCTAAACATCAGGCCTGACAGCTTGACAATAAAACAAGCACAATATTTAAGTGTTTCATATTCCAGAGGGACAGGATGAGCTGCTTTCAAAACTCAATGTTCATGTTCCATTGCAAAATATTCACATGCACCCACACATAAGCAAAGGCAGACAATAAGTACTCAGTCTCAACTGAGCACTGTTATCCTCAGAACTTTTCTCTTTCAAATCTCTCTTTCTCTTCCAGACTGAGCAAAGCCCTTTGCAGAGGCTTAGATCCCCTTGGAGCTTGCATTATATCTGCATGGTCTTTGAGGAGTGACCCACTGGCTGCTTGGGCTTTAGAGTCAGTGGCTGAATGCCAGCTCTGATGGGAGGGTGCCGTGCCTCAGCCATCATCTCTGCTGGGACCACAGTAGGTATGGCCTGGGGCTGGTGGGCACCCAGCCAGAGGGAAGGAAAGATAGAGCAAGGGCAGGTCGGTCTGCAAATACAGGGGTGGAAAACCATGGGCTGAAAATTAGTTGGTCCAGATTGATACCTCAAAATTTAAAAATGTCTGAGTATATTCAGACACCAAAACTGGGACTGTGGCCCCCATTCAAGAAATATTTCAGTACAAGATTTTGAACTACCAGCAGCTAAGAGCACATAAATTTTACAGACCAATTTTAGGCAAGAAGATTCAATAATTTAATCAGTGTTATTTGGAGAAGATTACATTTTCAAATCTAAGTTGTTATGATTATCTTACATACGCCCAAGAAGAGAAAACAGCTTTACTATGGCTTTTCTATTGTGTAATTTATAGAATCATGGAATGGCTTGGGTGGAAATGGACTTTAAAGGTCTTCTCATCCCAACCCCCTTGCTACTGTCAGGGATGCCACCCACTAGATCAGGTTTCCCAGGGCCACATCCAGCCTCATCTTGAGCACTTCATAACCCTAATAGGGAAGAATTTCTTCCCAATATCTAATTCCCTAATCTAGGTTTAAAGCAATTCCCTCTTGTCCTGTCACTACATGTCCTTGCAAAAAGTCCTTCTCTGGCTGTCTTGTCTTCCTCTTTTATGTACTTTATCTACTTTATGTACTGTAAGGTGCTCTAAGGGCTCTCTGGAGCCTTTTTTTTCTCAGGCTGAACAACCCCAACATAATTGGTTGTGATGTGCACTGGTGTAGTTTTGCAATGGGAAGAAATATTCCATAGAAGTGAATAACCTGTGCACCCAACGCAAGATGTTTTTAGGGAAGAAATGAAAAGTGTAGTAAAATTTGTCTCATAAGAGGTTAAAATTATTTCAAAAAATTCAGAAGGTGATTGCAATAAGAACTCTGGACAGGGATAAATGCTGAGCTTAGATAAAACATCTTGAAATGTGCTAAAGTTTTTCTAGTTGGGTGCATCTTCAATGTCTCTATTGCTAAGATCTTGTCTTTAAGGAGAAAAGGATAATTGAAAAAAAAATGACAAAAAATTCAAATGAGGATAGGAAAACATTTTTTTACAATCAAAAATAGATCAAGAATAGATTTTTAATGGAGGTCATCTTACCTATTAGTATTCAGACTATGGCATAAAATGCCATATTAAGTTATGGCAGTATAATGTCAGTGGTATATCTCATGGTAAATTTAAATGGCATACTACTCTAAGGTTTTAGAGCATGAATTTGAATAATTTGAATATAAATCAGAAAAAAACATGTTAAAGTTACCATAATTTAAATTACAGAATACCAAACTAGACCGCATATTAAATACAAAAAGGACTTCCTAATTACTTTTCTCATTTCAAATCTATACAAAATGAAAGCTTTAGATATTTTTCCTGCCTTGTTCTAAAAGGAGGTACAAAGCTGAAAGCAACATTCTGATTTCCATTTTAAAGGAGTAATTATATCAAGAAATAAGCTTCAAATAAGGAGATGTGAGTTTGTGATAGGACACAAAAGGTGATCTGGGAAGAAAGCACTCCTGGGCAAGATGTCTTGGGGGAGAACAGTCCTTTTCTGAGAGGGCCCACGCAGATGTGGCACACAGTTTTGGACGTATCACCTTAAAAACGCTGACATACGTTTGAAATAGAAGTTCACACAGGGATAAAATAGAAGTTCTATCAAGAAAAATCTGCAGATCTGAATATTCCCTTGTCATACGAGCAGTTTTACCACTTCTGTGAGTATTGTACTTACAGTGCTGGCGTCCCAAAGGAAATGTAACAGAAATTTAGCAGCAGATATGACAAGTTGAGACTACCAGAAAAAATACAGTGATTTAAAATTATATTGCACAATGGTAGTGTCTCATTATTTAAAGGCAAGAACATGCTGAGTGACTCTGAGATTTTGCAAATATTGATTCCAGTCTTCTGAAGAGATGAAAGTCATTGCTTCACATGGTCTGCATGTGGAGGCTCTTGTTAGTCAGTCCAAAATTGAAACATATATCCAGAAATTTTATGGAAATTAAATCTATTCAAATCACAATTTAATTCATATAATCAATCACTAAATCAAACCTTAAATCTTAAAACTCAGAAGTCTCCTATATCTGTAAAGACTAATAAGAGGGAACAAGAGTAAGCATCAATTATTCGTCTTTTTGAAGAACTGTACCAGCCAATAGTTTATTACTGATGGTGCTTTATCTCACAGCCAGACTCAGGTGAAGTCCCATGGGACCATTGATAACAAGACAGCAAAGATTGTTCCACTTTCTTTCAAGTTACGTTAATTATTCAAACAGCTGATATATCAGTTGACAATTAAATCAGATATCTTGAATAAAGAGAACTCCTAATGACCAAGATATCTACTCTTTAACAGCCACAGAAACATACAAGACTTGAGCAAAAGTATCCATAACCCATCTGCAAACCCAAAATTTATAAGCAGGATACATTTGTACATAGAGTAATTAAGTCCATTTAATGATTTATTCTTTAGAGTGGAGTTTCTGTATGCCAGAGATACTTTAGTCTGTAGAATGATTTCTCCTTCATAAAGACTGTAAATGCTGCATGGCAATATTCAGACCAGAATATTAAAAATACACTTATGCATTGCTGTGTATCAAGGAGTGCATACTTGCAAGGCTACATGACAGATCTGTTCACATCAGAACAGGCGTTTGTATTCCCACAGAATGTCTGTGACACATTCTGCACTACCTCTGGCAGTGCCTTCAAGAAGTTTTACATCCATTTCAGTGAAGGCTTTGCAGCCTTCTGCTGTCTGGCACTATGAGACAGGGCTCATCTGTACTGAGAGATGGAATTTTTTGGAATACACAAGAGGATAAAGGTCAGCATAATCTCATTGTGTGCTGTCTTCCTCTTATTCTCTTATTTCCATTCTGCTATACCATATGTATAAGAATATCTGGTTTTAATTGAAGGATAAAATCTTCAGTAAATATGTAGCATACTAAGCACAGTCTAAGACAAAGTAATATCTGGTATTAAGTGTAACCATTGAGAAATAGAGCATTATAAAAATTATAGATGACAAGGAGTTACAGTCTGTCTAACCTCAGGTACAGTCAGCAAACAATTTGCTATGGGGATTAAATAATCAATATGAAAATAGATTTTATTTTGTATGTAAGAAGATTCAGTGATTTTCTTTGAAATTCTCTTATGCAGAGAGAGTTGAAAAAGAATGGGGGAAAAAAGAACTCTCAAAATTATGCTACAGTAAATATTTGGTAAAACCAATATATGAAAAAAAGAAATATATTTTAAACTGAAAAATTTTATTATTCACCTATTCATGTGAAAAACAAACCTCATGTATAAAATGACAATAAGGGGACCGTAATATTTATGCATGCTAAAAATCTTCTGAAATTTGTGGCGATGTTACTACAAAGAGTCTTTCTATAAGAAACAGGATATAACAAAACTAGGAATCAGTTCAAAAGGTTTTCAGTCATAGCAAGAGAGATCAAACATGTTAAAACAGGACAGAAAGAGGTTGGTGCTATCAGAGAACCTAGTACCACATATTAGAAAACTGGACTGAGGATGCGGCATTTCTCCTTTTGCTTCGAGTGCTCCAAGAATGAGAGGCTGTTACTCTAGTTTGTATTGGAGAATTTGCATTAGGTTTTGTACAATACAGTTAGGTTAATTCACCTTTCAATTTCTGCTGTGAATGGAGTAGCTCCTGAGAGTTACTTTTTTGCTAACAAGTAAGTTTAAGTTCATATTTTTAGTTTTATTATGTGAAGTAATAGAGCTGGATCCCACATAATTCCTGGGTGACTTCAACTACTTCTTCCTACTGCAACCGCACATATCTGGGTGGTTGCAATTTTCATGTGTTCTGAGTCAAATGTCAAAAAACTCTGTGCCAAAAGAAGTTTAATCCCACACAGAGGACAAGAAGGAACAGAAAGAGAGAGAAAATTATCTGCCGGGAAGGACAGGAAGAAAATCTTGGTTTATCTCATTTGACTTGTCAAGCAGGACTGACTTGGCAAAGGGAGGGCAGAGCAGTACAAGATCCTCAGACAATGAACCCTTGGTTGAAGTGTAAGCAGCTCTGAAATTCATCAGGAAAACAAAACAATTATACTAGAAAGCTGAATGTCAGTGTCCAAGCTTTGAATGCAGTGCCAGGAGGTGGGAAAGAGATCAGGTGCTGTGTAACTGAGAGAGCAAAAATGAGCAAGACTTTCCCTGGCATTCTCTGTGCCAAATCCTTTCCCTTTCATGGTGTGCTTCTGACCCTGCCCAGACTGCATTCTTACATGAGTCCAGGGCCTACAGGGAGCCAGCTAGATTTTCCCCATGACTAGGCTTCAAGGCCAGCTAAGTAGGAAGGCAGGCTGGTTTGTGTTTTCCCTCTTCCCTGCTACATTCTATTTCCAATATTAGTATCACAGGTGCAGAGAGATTAAGACTCAAAGTGGTCATTAGGTCAACAATTCTGGATTTGTGTTTCTTAGATTTTTTAATTTCACAAAATATTTTAAAAGGCAAGAATTTGTTTGTACTTGACTGAAATGATCTTTTAGAAGAACAGCCAAGCTGAAGAGATGGACAAACCAAATTACTTGAAGCTTGTTCTAATGGAAGCATTTCTACTTTTTCCTGAAAAAAAAAAGTCCTGAATTTCTCTAGCTTCAGATTTCAGCAATCTTTTCATGTTGTTCCTTGCAGAACAAAAGCCAGACAGTACTTAATTTAGGCTATGCTTTCTTCCTTTGAAGTGATACACTGAAAGTAGGTCTCCTTTCAGTCCTCTCTTCATTACTTAAACACATTCCTCTCCTTAAATATTTGCCTTTGAGTCATGGACCCCAATTGAGAGACACTTCTCTGAACTTTTTAACTTCTAAATTCTATATCTTGCTGCCTATTAAAACTCTTTCCCTAATTTTTCTAAGTTCTGAGATATATAAATGATATATACCTTTCTCTACTGTAGGTCTAAAGGCCATTTATTTAATATGAAAACTTTGGTTTGGGCAGGTAAAACCACTCTTTAAATATTGATAACTTTCTGTTCTATCTGGTCCTTTCATGTGAGTGATTGCAGATAGAAAGGTAAAAAATACAAGGGAGAATCCTCACCTTGCAAATAAAAGAAAACAGTCAATGTAAAGTTAAATCAAAGAACCATATAAATAAATGTAGCATTAAACAAAGTAAAAAGAGCAGTATATTAAAGCACATCTATTGACTATGGAATGTAAATTTTCTCCCAGTAGGTTTGCATAGATTCCTTGTCCTCCACATAAAAGCTAATTATATTCTAGGATTTAAGCCAGGTTAAAATATGGAAAAAAATAAAAAAATTGATAACAATTAAAAATTGATTACAAAATGGTTATGATATGAGAAAAAAATTTTTGATAGGGAAAAAAAGTAAAAGTTAATGTATTAGGTTTCATGGTAACCCAAGAAGTGCTGATATTTTAACTTAATTATCAAGTCATTAATACAAGCCTCAATCCCAGTACTTCCCACACTCTTTTCCTGCTCCTTCATGAATTACCACATAACCATTCTCCCAAGCAAAAAACCTCATGGTGTGAGGGCAGAAGTGGTAGCAGAGGTGGAGTCAGGTGTGAGAAGGAGGCCCCAGAGATGCCAACAGCTGTCAGCATTCAAAGGCAGGAGAGGGCTGCAAGCACAGGTCCAGCAGAAAAGGGGACATTTCCCTAACCAGGAACCTTTAGGCTTGAAGATTTTCAAGAGACACAAATCATGAAGAGAGGGATGACCACATCCTGACCTCGTCAAAGAGGGAGCTGTTTTCTTTCCAACTGGAAAAGTGTGAAGGGAAGAATAAGACACTAAACCAAAAAGAAGACAGCATGGACAGGGTAGAGCTCCAAGATACTCTGTGTGACTTTGAAAGAAATGACATGTCCTAAGAAACATGCTAGGTTTTGTTCTTTAAAAGAATTGAAAATAGAGCTGAAGAGAGGAAATTTCTAATACCTATGTTCTGAGAGTGTTTGAAATACATCAGCATCAAAGATGAATCCACAGGGTCAGCAGTAAGGCGCACTCCCAGGGATTTCAACAGAAGACCAACGGCATTTTTAGAAATCATTTTGAGATGGAGAGAGAGGACATCCAGAAGGCAACAAGCCTCAGTATTATGACCAGTTTGTTCACTGAAGTAGAGACATGGAGTAAGATAAAGATAACAGCATGTTGTTGTAAAACATGCACATAAAGTTGAAATAAGATGGAAAAGGAAGTATAAAATAAATTATGATCGTAAAACACCTGACTAAAGAACTGAAATTTACTTCCTGATTGAAATTCTCAAGAAATACTTTTTATTCCAGAATTAAAAGAGTACACTCTTGGAAGTGTTTCAATTACATTGCCCTCAGGGGCCAGGGACTGCTGAACCTTGGCTTAAGCGGAGGAATTTTACTTTACATTGAGATGAGCATAGCTTCATTTGATCTGCATTTTCATGTGATAACTAGTAGTGACCTTCTCAAATGGAACTAAATTATCTTATAACATCCCATGTGACTAAATTTCTCCTACCCTCTGAAATTGCAATTCGCTCAGAGTAGCAAAAGGTAGGAAAATCCCAATGCTCAAACCTGGTTTGGGTTTTTTTTTTCAGTTTTGTTTTGTGGTTGTGGTTTGTTGGTTGGTTGGGGTTTTTTGGTGGGTTTTTTTGGTTTGCGTTTCTTTGGGGGGAGGGGGGGTTGGTTTGTTGGTTTTTTGGGGGTTTTTGGAGGTTTTTTTATATATATGAGGGAGTTATTGAAAGATTTTTTGGAAATTGAATTGGCTGTAGAACAAATTATGATTATGTTACCCGTTCACATCATAAACAATCAGAAATCATCATGAATATATTGAATCCATGCACTAAAAGAACTGAGGGATGAAATAGCATAGTTACCATAAGGGGCTTGTAACATCTCATTTCAAAGTCTTTTTTGTAACTTAATATTGAAAGACAGTATGAATGACACAAATCCAAGAGTTTTAGGGGATATCTGGAGACCTACAAAACTTCAGGCATCACTAACCATACCAGGCTAAAAAGTAGCCTTAAAAGACAAGTTTTTGAGATGGACTCTTCCCTGATGACTTGTAAGAAATTTAGCAGCTATAGCATAAAGAAAAGGATGTCATTTTTATTCTAGTTCTATTTTTATTAAATTTTATCTATTTACAACTAGTTACTGCTGGTGACATGATTTTGAGTTACATGTAGAAATGGCTGTGCCCTTATTTTCATGTGGTTTGCTGCCATTACATGTTTTGTTAACTTCATCATGTCCCTTAACCTTTCTGTGCCTGACCTTCTAAGTTGCCCAGCACATATAAATGAGTTATTTTTTGTTTCTATTGATCTGAAAGGAGCAGTAAGTATTTAAAGGAGGTGAACATATTCTGTCTGGGCCATACTAAGATTTCTTCCCACACTATCCCAACTTAAATTTACAAATCTGAAAATGGATGCCTGAAGATTAATACTTGCAAAGCCTTTTTTCTATTTCAGAAATCTAACTTGTCACTGAAATTGGAGATGTTACAGGGGGGCTTAAAATGCTGCACTATTCACAGGGAAATTCTTTTGAAAAGTTTTGCAATTATGTGATTTTCAAGGTAGAGGCAAACTTCTAAATTATCTTTATGACTTGTAGATGAGACAGGTTCAGCAAAGGTGAGGTTTGCCCTCCAGTCACTCATTCATATTCATTCAATGTGCATAATACTGAATGAACTCTTGAAGACTAAGGAAAATAAAATCACAGTTTCACATGCTAAATGAGAATCAGTTTTTAGTTTAGTATGTGTAAATTAAATTGCATGAGACTTTTTGCTTTTTTAGGTACTTTTGTAAACAATAATGAATGTGTTTTCCTTGTTCACCTTATACCTCAACATTGTGCCTTCTTGAAGATTTTCCTGTCCATATCAGATGTCTTAAGAGTTATCTGTTCTCTATCATAAACCTTTTTACCACCTTTTCATTCCTCTTTCCCATCCCTCCAGCCTTCCAGAAGGATGCCAGTTCAGCTGCACTCTCAGTGAAGTCTCTGTGTGGGAAGAGCCAGCACAGGTTTCCAGGTAGAGTTCAGGGATCCTGATCCCAGCTTGAGGACCTCAAACCCATTTAAAGGAGTAATTATTGGCTGTTTGGATAAGTCATCCCACAAATTCAGGTGTTTCAGCATTTCAGTACAGGCAAGAACAAATGTCAAAGTATCTTTCTCCCCTCAACCCCAGACAAAGTTTCTGTTTCCAGCTGGTTGATGTGATGAACAAATCTGCTGTTGCAGCATCTGGAGGCATCCGTGGTTACTACTCTTGACTTGTAAAGAGAACCTAACCTGGGTGCTCTGGTGTGTGGGATATTGTGGGTGAGTTCTCTATAAATGATCTTATGAACATGAAAACTCCTCTCAGTAATATCAGATAGCAATATCCATCCGTGTACACACTGCTAGGTTACTGTAGGTAAACAGTTAAAAGGTGTTAAAATGCTCTATAGACAGGAAATTTTTCATGGTCTTTAAATGAATAATTTAGCACTGATAGTAGATGTACTGTAAACATTATAGAAATAGAAATTGGAATAGGATTATAATGTTCCTAAGGTTCCACAAAAAGATTTGTGGAAACAGCGGTTTAAACAAGAGCAAATACTAATTCACCATACTTATATACATATTTGTTTATGCATTTATTATTTGTATATATTCATACTTAATAATTTATATATTCTAGGCAAATTTATATTTTTCTGGTAGAATATATTTATATTAGAAATTTTAATATATTGATTATACTGTATGAAATATACATTAATATTTAATTTATAGACTTAATCGGCTATTGAACTTCAATGTCAAGTCAAATGATTTTCCAAGTACTTTGATTTCCAGCAGAATATCAAAATTCAGCTATTAATTCTCAGCATGGCTCCCTTTATTTTTGACCCTCAGTCTCTATTTCTCATGCTCACCACCACAAGCTTACTGTCTCACATGGGTAAAAGTTCCCCAACAGTTTTCCTTCTTTTTTAATTTGCATTTCCCTCTCACCTTTTTTGCAGGGTTCTCATTTTCAAAGTTCTTTTGTTCAGTCCACTCTCTCAAAATTTGCTACAGTGCTCTCTTCTATTATAAATATAAACAATCATTTCCATACCACAGCCAGGTGATTCATTAAGCTCATCATGATGGAATCCACAATATCTCTTCTTTCAGTCTCCTTCTTAATCACTTTATTTCTTTTAAATTATATTTTTGCAATGCTTTGAATTTTTGTATGTGTTGGGTTTAACCCCAGCCACCAACCAAACCCCATGCAGCCCCTCACTCACTCCCTTGCCAGCACAATCAGGGAGACAATTGGAAGGGTAAAAGGCAGAAAATTTGTGGGTTGAGATAAAGACAGGTTAATAGGGAAAGCAAAGGTCACACACACAAACAAAGCAAAACAAGGCATTCATTCAGTGCTTCCCAAGGGCAGGCAGGTGTCCAGCCACTCCAGGAGAGCAGGGCCCCATCACACGAAACGGTGACATGGGAACACAAATTCCATTGTTCCAAACATTCTCCCCTTTCCTCCTTCTTCTCCCCCACTTTCTAATCTGAGCTTGATTCTGTGTGGCCTGGGAGATCCCTTTCAGTTGGCCAGTTGTGGTCACCTGTCCTGGCTGTCCCAATGCTCCCCCAGCCTCCTCATCATGTGGCAGTGGGTAAGGCAGAAAAAGCCTTGGATCTTTGCAAGCCCTGCTCAGCAATAACAAACACATCTCTGTACTACCCTCACTGTGTTCAGCACAAATCCAAACCACAGCCTCATACTAGCCATTGTGAAGAAAACTAACTCTACCACAGCCAAAACCAGCACAAAGTGGTTTAGTATTTTCCTTTCCGTTGCACTTTGTTTTCCATTCTCAAAACTTTGTTTTAACCTCCTTTTCATTGTCCACTAAACTTTTATTTCTATTTTTGTTTTCTTTATTTTAAATCTCCAAATCTCCAAAATCAAGTGATTTGTGTTTCAGTAACTGAGCTTGGAAAACAGGACAAAACCTAGGCTGTAGTGTTTGCAAAAGCAGAGTTGTAAGATGCTATCACCTTATTTTTTCTTTAATTAATTAGGGCAGTACTTTGTTCATTATAAACATCATTTTGATGCCCTGAACCTCTTTAGATATTGCAGAACAGATCTATGATATTTAACCCTAGGCTATGGAGACTATTATGGCAAAAGGAAATCTTTTGTTTCATACTGCCACAGTGGAGTTTTTTCTGGAGGTGCTTTTTCAGAATATTGCAAAGCCATTCATGATGTCACCCATCTTTGTTAGAGAGGCAGCCACCAAGGAGAGTATATGAAGAATGGGAAGAATCAGGGCAAAACCCCACAATAAACAGAGTGAGCAGGAGCCCACATACATCTCTTTGTTGTCAAGAGCAAAAGAGTAAATGTAGAAATAGAAGGGAAAGAAGTACAATTTGTCCATCTGTGACTTCACAAATGAGTAATTGTGGACTATCTCAGAGTACATTGCATGTCAAAGACATGCACCACTGTAACGAAGTGAAGGGAGATTTTTTGGGTAACTATTCTCTGAAGGCACTATTAAATCTGTGTTCCAGTATGGATAACAACTTCCACAGAGGGAAAACTGGTGGGGATTATTACAACCACACAGCTGTAAATTGGCAGATAGATAAAGGTCACTCAGAAAAGGTAAATGATCCTCCTGCTGCAGTGTAGAACTAAATCACAGCAGTATCGAGTTGTTTGCTAATAGAAAAACGTGGGTTTTATTGGTATAGTACCATGAGACAACGTTAAAGATCCTTACTGGAAGTCACAAGTAAAACACATGCACATGCTTTATGAACTAAATTTGAAGACTGGGATAGTATTGCCCAAAATATTTATTTATTTATTCATTCATTCATTCAGAGTTGTTCTTTTATGTGATTTTTTTTTCTGCTCATCCAAATTTCTTAATCTTCTTTGAACTAATAATAAAATAAACAAATAATTATTTGGTTCAAGGAATGATAGATTTTTCAAATTAGGATGTTACAAAATAGAGGTGTGGATCAAAAAAAAAAGGAAACAGGAGGTTGGAGAATATTTGCATAAATTAAGGAGTCTTAAGTTTAGAAGTCTTGATGGATTAATTTGATATTACCAAGGAAACTATTTACAGATGTTTAGCTGTGCTTAAGACATTTTATCTTAGACGGGCAGGAAGAAAAGGAAGGGGCAGGTAAATACAGCAGCTCTCTCTAAAGACCAGTAAGGGTGAGAGGAGGATGTTCTGGGAAAATCCGTTCCAGCTGGCCCACTTTGATTTTTGAAAGGCACAAGATCATAAGCTAATTCATTGGTGAGTATCTAACAAATAGTGAGACATGAAAAAGATGGTGTGGATCTGTCAAGAGCAAATCATGTCAAAGTACTCTAATATCTTTCTTTGACAAGGCAACTGACCTAGTGGATAAAAGAAACACTGAAATTGTTATACCTTGACATCAATAAGGCTTTTGACACTGTTCCACATGACATGTTCATAAGATTAGTGTTAACAACCTGGATGACAGAACGGATAGCACACCTATAAAATTTAATGCTGATATCAAGCTAGGAGTATTTGTGAGCTCTTCAGAGCACAGAATAAGAAATAAAACTTATTTTGACGAAGTGAATAAATGGTGTAAATGGCAAAGATACAAGGTAGCATCAAGAAGAACAATTCTCTCAAATGACTCTGGTTTTAAAAGTAAGGAGACCCCTAAGAAAGGATATGGGGCATCAAGACTTGCAATACCTAAAATTGTTCCAGAGACTTCTAATATTGTAAAAAATATATGAATTATGTTTTTTCTTGCTCCTAAGTGGTGAGTACAAGTCAGGGGAGAAAAGCTTATTTTAAAGGAAACATGTTAAATAATTATTTAAATTTTTAAGGAAAGTTTTCCAAGTGCAATAGTCTTCCTCTGCTGTGAGATTCTCTTCAGTGGTACTTTTAAGAAATATGGTAGATAAATATCCAGTGGGGATGGTATAAGTACAGTTTATCATGCAGCAAAGAATGAGTATGGACTGCATATTCTTGAGAGACCCCTCCTGGTTGTTTTATCATTCTTACAGTAAAATATGAATTTAGGTATTTTGCTAGGTGAGAGAACTGCTGAAAAGAGGCTGAATGGAAAAAAAAAATATATATCTACCACATTTTGTAGTTGTTAAGGTAGGAATAGAATGACAGCACCTTTTGCTTGCAATTTTCTTCTGATTGCACTTCAGACCAGAATCTATGAATGCAGAAAAGAACAGTGTAAAACATGGGAGGTTCAAACATGTATTGGAATATTTTGAAACTTGCAGTTTCCCTTCTAGTTCAGTTTTAGTTGATTTACTTTTTTTAGTTCTACTTGTTCTTAGTGATAACTTCTCATTTAAATAGATTCTCTGATGTCCTCCATAATATTCTATTAGAGAAGACATTATTTCACTGAAAAACTAAGAATGCAAGATTTGTATCTGGGAATGCATCCAGATAGTTTGGGGAGGATTTTCCAGCACATCATTAAGCTATCTCCATGTTTCTATTCTACTCTTCCTCATTTTTGTCATGAACAGGGATGTGAGAGATGGGAAGAATTAAGATAGAATTTGCAACAAAATTATTCAGATGAGTTAAATTTTCTTATGATCAGTTTAGCCATAGAAATACAAAACAAATACAATTAGATAACAAGAATTTTTAAATTAGCAGATTTCTTTCTGATTTCATCTCAGTTGTTTTTTTAAGCCAAGCAAGTCTTCCAAACATGAAATCTAGGAATAAAACTAGCAAGAGCAACATAATTTTTTAAAGAAAGAAGTGCAAGATTTGCTATGGACCAAGTCTGTATGTTACTTTAACACTTCAGTTAACATAATAAAAATATTTATATAAATGATACTCGGAAACTAGCCCTTCTGTTATGGTATTACAGTAACTGTTTCCAATAATTCTGCAGTTGAAGTCCTTTTCCATTTGAAAAAAGAAGAAATACATTTCAAGGGATTGTAACAAAAATAATGAATTGTCAAAAATACCAGCATGAAATACACATTCAAAATTCAATAGCATTCATAAATAATATTTATAACTTACATGTCACTGAAGAACAAGGGCCTTTGCAAATATAAACCTCTGGCTACACTGCAAAATGAAATCAAGTCCCCACAGCTTACACCAACCACCTCACTAATGCATCCCAACGTCTTGTTTGAGGCCAGGTGAGAGGGTTAATCAATGGTCCCGTGCTGATGTAGTCAGGGGAGTGTTTTATTCACTGCACAGTGCACTAATAGGTCTTTGGATACACAGGAGCTTTACCAGCACTAGCTCACTACTGCCTGTACTGCTCTGCCCTGGGTGATTTAATGTAAAAATTCCCTTAGTAGAATGGGAAAATGGTGATTGTCACGTAATACAATTGGGAACTGGAAAAGATATTTTGGGTCTTTTTGCAAATCAGGAAAATTTTCAGAGATGAGTTTTACCTGATCTCAAGTGGGAAGTAGTTTGTCTGTGATCAAATGCAGAAGTCACAACTGATTCAGGATGATTTCTTTATTAAGAAATCATTTTAAAATATTGAAATAACTCTGAATTGAATTTTATAGCAGCATTTTATAAAAACTTTGCTAGGTCTTGGAGAGGTGAGAAGTTGAACCAACCAGAGGTTTAGCTCCAGAGACTGATATTGTTAAGTCTGTTCAACACAATGTTGTTTGTACATAAATATCCATGTACTAAAGCAGAGAGACATGTCACACAGAACCATGCATGTGTTAGTTTGTGAAAAGAAAATTAAGTTAATTTAGTTTCTTCAAAAATGTAAAGTTTTTCTCCCCATGTTTTTGCACTAGGACAGAGTAGTTCCTAATTTAGGTTTATCTAGAGGAATCCTAGTTCTATAAAGGAATTATATTAGAAAAAGATATTATCTTCTATGCAGGAGTCTACTCATGAGAGCTCTAATTGACTTTTAACTTTTAGAAAAACTTGGATCATATTAATAATTCAGTATTGAAATAATCAAAAGCTACAGGCAAAGTATTCAGCAGTCCTCATTTGTCATGTCTCTTAGATAAGTGCAGCTCATAAGACTTTTTTTAAGTGAGAAAACCTACTATGCTTCTGAATTATTTTTTTTAAAGCAGGTAATTAAATATTTACTTTACAACTCTGTACTTCCAAGAATTGCATGAACTTTCCTTACTAAATTTCTTGGATGTTCTTGCATCTTAGACAGATGCTGTTGCTGTCATACTAATACTTCTGTCAGATCCATCCATCTATCTCCCATAGACACTTTTCCCTTACACTCTGTCACCTCTTGTGTGATTAATAGTCAAATGTAACCATACCCATTGCTGTGAATCTGTTTCTTGCCAAACACACTCAGTTGGCTTCCTGGGGACTGGGACCTCTCAGTAATTTGAAAAATTAGTTCATTTATTTACAGTGATCATAATTTTTAAAAATCAATAGTTACTAATAAGTAGTGTCTACAATAATAAGGATTTGTTTCTTTCCTTATAGAAAAAAAACCCAAACAACATAAAAAAAAAATTAAAAAAAAAAAAAAGACAAAACCATGTGAAAGATCAACATCTGATTGTAGTGAGATGCTTTATGTCAAAATAGTTCCCACATTTTTAAATTAATTACAATCTCTTTTATATATTTTTTTTTTCCCAAGGGAAGAAACTGTCTTGGAGAGTTTTAGTGCCCTAAATCATAGAAAAATAACTTTTTTGCTGCAGGGGAAAAAATAAAACCTGATTCAACTGTATTACAGAAAATTGCACACCATGAAGTTTCACAGGTACTGAAAGGCAAGCTCATTAATAGAGTTCATAGGACTTTGAATTATTGTAATTAGTTGAAGAGAATAAAAGTATTTTGTTACTTCTCAGTTTTAAAGGTGAGATGTAATGATGATAAATAGTGGGATCCCAAATTACTTGAAGATCAGGAGAAAAAATTTTAAATATGCTTGTTTCAAAGGTGTAGCTAGATTCTTCCATTTTTATAACTATCCAGGTGCAGTAGTCTGCTCAGGAACTTTTGTCTTATACTCTAGATTTGCCAACTATTACCAAATTTAAAAAAAAAAATATTTAGAAAGGAATTATTAAATTATTCTTAGCAAATCAGTAGAAGAGTAATATTAAAAATTTGCATATTTAAACTATTTTTACTTGCTAACACAAGCCTCATCCTTTTTTTGTGTGTATTTTAGATTTTGTCAGTCATTTGAGCCATCTTAAAGTGCCTTATCAGGAGAGGACAGTGTTCACATTCCCTTTCCTTTGCTCTTACTGTGCTGCCTTAAGACTTTGTGACATTTTAAGTAGGAGTATGCAAAATCAGGGGATAGTTTGCAAAACTGAGAGAAGCAGATTGCAATTGTTGTGGCAGACATTCTTCTCTGAGATCAGGTAAACCTCCCCCATCTACAAAAGCACCTTTTGAAGTCAGGCTTGTAAGTGACTGATAATGTAAGCACAAAGATTCAGCAGAACTGCAGTGACCAAAAGTCTTTAAGTCTTAATAAAATCGTTTCATTTTAAAAGATAAACAGCTAAACCAACTTTTCTTCCAAAAGACAAAATTCTGATTGTTCACATGCCCAGTCTGAGTTCCCTTCTTTATAAGATCCATAGGCTGTTATGCCCAGATCTGGAGGTCATTCACACTAAACAAACTGGAGAACCACAACCACAAGTGTCTTTCAGCAACTTCCTTTAGTCATATTTAATTCTGGGTTAAATTAGATTATTTACATTAAATCTAGCAACTAGATTTAATTCTCCTTGAAATACTAGCAGTAGCATGTTCTACTCTTGAAACTTTTGTTAAGAAAGAAAAATAATTCAATTTTGGTTTAAATAATAATGTTTTTGAACTAAAGTAGTAAAGATTTGAGTGTGACTATGCACTGGGGAATCTCCATGGAATTTACACCTGCAGGGAGTGACAACAGGCACCAAATACAATGCACTCTGCCAGCTAAGCAGTGGCATCCACACCCTGATATACCAACACCACTCTATCTGCAGAGCAAACAGTGAGTCTCCTAAAGAAATCAATCACAATTTTTCAGTCAGAGCCTGCTCATGCATATGGTTTTTTACTCACCAAGTATACCCAAGCTATACTCTTGCCTAACTGGCTGTTAATATAAACTATCTTTTGACTCAGTCTACCCCTGAGTGCCAGAGCCCTGCCTAGCAGGCTGAAGATGGAGCACAGACTAGGACAGGGAGTAGTGAAGATTAAAAGCCACTTTTTGACCAGACCAGGGAGCACTGTGTCCAGAGTAGGCTGGAAATTATGCTCCTGCTCATTTGCAGGGAATATCTTCTGTGGCCCTTGAGTGCAGCCTTTTAAGTTGTAGGCTTAGCTGGGGAATCAGCATCATGTGAGAGGGCAAATTTCAGCCCTTCAATGACAGAGTGGCTGGATCTTGGCCACCAGAAAAAGAACTTTTGGCTGATAATGGACTCACTAAATGTATATATTTTGGCATTGGTTGTCTAACTACAGAACTGAATAACCATTTTATTTATGGAATATTGAATAACTTACTGAATCATCAGTATAAGAAAATGCCAGTGATATTTTTTTTTTCATTTTAAGTAACAGCTAAACAGATATTAGTCATCATACTATAGGTTGTACTGCAAAAAACATCTTCCCATAGGCTGGAACTCCTACTAGTGCTCATTCTGTAGCTGTATAAGACATATTTGCACATGTCTTAGAGCAATTTTTTCAAAAGTACTTATTTACAGATTGCTTTCAGAGATATTTGTAGGACAATGATTTTTAATTATTTTAGTATTTTTAAATTATTTTAGGGTTTTTGAAAAGTAAGCAGTATGTATATTTTTATCTGATCTAGATGATCAATTGCAAGTTGGGAAATATTATTTTGGACTTACTAGCATTTCTCAGGGGAGATAACAGCTATCAGAGATTACAGCTCTTCTAATAATACAAAAATATTAAACTGCCAAAGGTTAAAGAAGTGCAATTTTGTCACCTAAAACCCAGGGAAGCTGGCATTTCTTTTATGAAGAAATTGTAAACATTATAAGATTCAGAACATAAAGGAACGACAATAATCATGTGAAATTGCCTCTTAACTCACTACTTGCTTATTTCTGCATCATCTGTGCACTTGATCTTTTTAGCTGTACACTGAAGTAGACTAATTTTGACATATTTTGGAGTTGGCTGCCACCTGCTGGGAGTCTGGCCTTGTTTCTTCTTTAAGGCAGTTTGGAGGAGCTAGAGGAGGTTGGGCTTGTGCTGAAACTTGATTAAGATGGATAACATAAACTGTGAGTGCCTAAATGTAATAATTTAGGCATAACTGATTTGAAAACAGAAACTACACGTCCCTGCCTGGTGAAATTAAACAAAAGGAAAAGGCATCCTCTCGGCTGCCTGTCATTCATGGAGATATTATTCCCTACATCAGAAAAAAAAATAATAAAAAATGTTGAATCTACTGAATAACATTCCCCTAAGGCATTGCAAAACAGCCCAAGCTTCCTTTCCTGTTACCAGCATGAAAACTATATATAAAATCATCTATTATTCAATACAATGTAACAGTTACGAAAGCTCTGCAGTATAATGACACTGCAAGAACCTCACCCAGGAGAGTCTGCCAGCAGCTAATGAAGACAGGCTAAGGCATGTATTGTAAAGACCTACAGCTTTTTGGACAGGGATAGCCAAAGCACCGGGGAAACTGTCACATGCTTGGCCCCTTGCAGAGTCATGGCCATAATCACTGAGAAGAAATTAATTTTTTTTTACTGTTTGAAACCAAACATCCCTGCAGTATGCAATGGCAATGTGAGATCCAAAATGCCCAACTACGGTGGGGTCCCTTTTCCACTCTGCTGTAGAGTAAGAGGAGTAGAAATCTTAAACTATTTCCAAACCTGTGTAATGCTAGACCCAGTTACTCCAGGCAGACACCTCTATCCCAGCACTGGCTGCTTCCAGCCTTCACTGCCCCTACCAGTGCCAGGAAAGGTTCACTTTGTGTATTAAAGTTAGTTGCAGTCACATGTTTTACTCAGCCTATTCAATAACCCTTCACAGGATGGCATAATGCCATCCTCAACAGAAAGGTGAGAATCTTGAACTGTAGTCTTGGATTAATCCCAGGGCATAGGGAATGCTCTCAGTATGTGAAGATAGCCCTCAAAACATCAATAAATCTCAGATGAAGTAAACAATTATCTGCTCAGTGAAGAGAAAGGCAAAACTTGAGAACTTTCTCTTGATTATTCAAAATTCATCCAGATCACAAAGTCTGGAAGGTCTTTCTGCTCTTAGAGAGAAGAAAAAATCTGATTTCCAAGGGCCTAGAAGACCTAAACTGCGATTCCAAGTGTATGACTTCAGCAGCAGCCTGGAAACACTGTAGGGGAAGATCTGTCTCTATAGGAGCCTCACCTAATGCTACTTTTCTACGGTGTAGTGGGTTGACTTTGGCTGGGTGTCAGGTAGAACTAGAAGTTACCTGATTGTGATTGACTTAAAAGACAGATGAGACCTCATGCTCTCAAGCATTATTTTGACTTATGTGTGACAAGGTTGCATAAAATTCCAATGTGTTTAATTACCAGGAACAGTGACACAACTTAATAGAACCATGAAGAGATATTCTGTATCCTTGCCAGTGAAACAGGCAATGATTTTAGCTAACTGCTTTTGTGTTTAAACTTCATATCTCCAGTACAGTCCACCACTATATAACATTTCTGGTTATGAAAACAAATGCAATGACTCTGTTGAAATAGGTTAGTCTAATTAGTCTTAATGACATTAAGGAAAAAGTACAAAAAATAAAAACTCCTTACGTTACTGTTAAACTACAACAGTTCAGTTCAGAATTAAGGAAATTGAGCATTAGTCAGCTCATGCTGGAGCAAAACCTGGAGTTGAACACACTAATTGCCCCTCCTACTGCTGGGTTCAAACCTGACAAGCCTCAAGCTGTTAGCACATGCTTTGTGAACAGCTGAACACATCGGTGTTCGTGCTACCCCTCGAGCCAGCAGAGTTTATTGTCATGTATAACCCAGGGGTGTGCTCAGAGTGTCACTGGCACGTCTTGCAGCTGACACTGCTGGCAGTGACCAGGCAGAAATCTCCTCCTTGGCACTACACAGAGAGCAGGATAGCTGTCCTGTCAGGGTGTGGGCTGTGAAACAAAGCTGTCCTGCAGGAAAAGAAAACAAAACCAAAACCAAAACCAAAAAATCTATTCCTGCGCTGCACAATGCAGATGTGCCAGGTTTGTGAGAGTCCATGTCTTCCCCATCTTGCTAAGGGAAATAGGTTATGCATAAGTATACTTCTTCTGCTGTGTAGTTTCAGCTCTTCCTGTCCTTCTTTTCACTTTTATCCTCTTCCTCCATCTATCTTCTGTCCCAAAGTTCACATCAAAACAGTAGTCCTGGGACCAAGGTGAATATTCTTGATTTCAGTCATCATTCTTTTCAGTATGTTACTAAGAGTACCCTTCCAAGGGTGATATAGCACTGTATCAGCTCCCTTCAGCAGCCTTCCACAACAGCCTTTGTCATGTATCCTGAGATACATTTTTATCTGCTCCACAGAGATGGCATACATTAACTACATCTCCCTAGTGCAATGTCACATAGCACTGTTTTACAATGCTGCCAAGCAATTTTTATCAAAAAAAAAGAAAAAAAAGAAAAAAGAAAAAAAGAGAGAAGAAGAAAGAAAAAGTTGTTGGCTTAGCAGTTGTTATAGCTTCATTTTGCCCTCAGAAGGTATAGATGCAGCTTTAGTCCAGAAAGAGATTATGTATCATAACATTAAATTTACAATTGCAATACTATTTAAGCAAGTGTCCTCTCTTGAGTCCTGATTTTTAATTTTCTTTTTGTTGAATATATCTGTGTTAAAATTTATGAGGAATGCTTAATCTATAAGATTTTCTGACCTTTTAAATACAGATTGGTTAAAGAGAAAATACTCATATATAAAGTAGCACCAACAGTATCATTAAGACTGCCATTAATTATTTATGTTCTTCACTCTACAGGTGATTTATGTGTTAAATTTATATTAGAAAGGCTCTCTTGGCCTTAAATATTTTTTGCAGATAAGTATTTTCTGTATTTAAGACCTATCCACATTGCAGTCTAGAGCAGAAATTCCCACACTAGTGTCTGAGAGCCTAGCAGCAGTATCACAAGAGTAACTCCTAAGACAGTCTACCTTTCAGGCTTTTATTAAAATAACATCATACTCTAATTATATTTAAGAGCCTGCTACAGAGACATGCCTTCTGAGTTGTGATGGTACTCACATCCAGGGACATAGCAGTGCTTGCTAAAAATTAAAGCAGTAATCTAGTGTAAGCAAGCTTTATTTCAATTAATTTCTTACTTTATGAGCTCTTTCTTTTAAATTTTAGGAAACATTATCTGAAATTATCATAGATCTCCTCTTCCAGGGTGATTCTGTGGCTCTTCTCTGCTTAACTTTTGTGTGCACAGCAAATTCTCTTGTAGTCAGTCAGCAAATGCATCTGAGAAATGAGGATATTTTTAGTAGGAGTAGGCAGAAGGTAATTGATTATTTTCACCTCTGCGGTCTTTGATTAAAGACAATGTGCTTAGGGGGGAAAGTCAACAATCATTCCTAAACATATACAAGCATTTAATTGTAGTAATTAATTTATCTATACAACTCAGTGTACTTTTAAAAAGCTTCTTGACTGAGAATGAATGCCTCATCAGTCTTAAATATAACAGCCTGAAAGAACAAGTGAAGCCAGTAGAATACCAAACAGTACTGCAGAAACCTCAGGCACTTGCAGGAAACAAAACCACATTTCCAGCTCTGTGCAGAGCAAAATTATGAAGAATTTGAGAAATAAAGACTGCTGAAGAAACATCAGTTGATAGAGCCACAAAAATTAAGTACATCCTTGTACACATTGCAATGTAAAAGAAGTGAAAAAGTAGAGAGGCCTTGAGATGTAAATACAGAAACAATTTTGTAGGAGAGTTTGAAGAATTCAGTAGTTATGGTTCTCATTTTTATAAATGTCATGTTCCCCATCAGTTTATCTGTTCACTACAAACAAGAATTGCTGTCAGAATGTGAGTCAAAGGCAGCAGCTAATGAAAAACAAACATCCAGAGAAAGGTAGTCAAGACAGATGAGCAGCAAAGACAGATAAACAGCTTCAGAAGGATCAATGTAAAAATAGCTGTGCCATTAATTGGGCAGGGTAGAAAAGCCTTTGTTCTCTCCAAGCTCAAAAGGTTTGCTCTTCCCAAAGACAACAGCCTAAATGCTGAAGGGAAGCAAAGTTAAAATACACTGTTCTCAGGAAACAGGAAAAGTGATCAGGTTATAGATTATCACCAGGTGACCCCAACTGGGAATATCGTGTAGAGAAAACATTCTCAGCGAAAAGATTTGTGTTTTACCAGTGGACGTGGTACAAAAGTGAGGTATTGATCAGGTAGAGCTCTTGGAAAGATTCTTCTGGATAGACAGGGAACAGAAAGGGCTGTCTCGAGTAGAAACAGGTTTCTGCCCATCTAAAAGAGGTCTTTTCTGAGTGATTTTTAATTAACAGCTCGATGATAAAGATATTCTCTCACAAACAACTCCATTTCAGCAGGTTTTACTGCACAACTTGTGTCTCTTCTTTTTCTTACAGGAAGAAGAGGGAATTATGGAAAATTAAAAGACAAGGGAAATGACATAAAAATTTCAAAATTAGTGGTTTATTACCTAGTTTTATGCTTCCTCTAGCTCCTCAATACCACCAAACTCCTTGATAATCACTTTTAGTCAAGCGTGACAGGTAATATCCATGATATTAGTCAGATTACTACACCACATTTCCTGACATAATCAGAAATGCAATGATACAAAGCCACTATATTAGGGATCATAACTTAGATGTCAATCACATATGTGTTGTGGCCATTTTTATCTTTCACAGTTGTATGAAGTTGCACACATTTCTGAGACAATAGCATTCAAGTTCATCTAGAAGAAAATTCCAGAATTCTTCAGGTTTTTTCAAAAATTAAATCTAAAATCATAGAAGTCATTAAGGTTGCCAAAAACCTCCAACATCAAACAACTTTTGACCAAATACCACCATGTCAACTAAACCTTAGCACTAAGTGCCAAATCCAGTAATTTCTTGAACACTTTCCAGGCATGGTGAGTCCATCACTTCCCTGGGCAGTCCATTCCAATGCCTGACCAATATTTCAGTGAAAAAATTCTTCCTGATGTCCAACCTGAAACTCCTCTGGTACAGCTTGAGGCCATTTCCTCTTGTTCTGTCACTTGTTACCTAGGAGAAAAGGCCAACCCTGGCTACAACCTATTTCATGTAGTTGTAGACAGTGATAGGGTTGCCCCGAGCCTTCTTTTCTCCAGGCTAAACAAGAAGAAATAAGAAGACTTTCCAATTTTTTTCCCCTTTCCATATATAAGAATTTCAGCAAAGGGGAATTGCAGGATATTTTCAAATTTTTATTGCAAGAAAGAGAATGCTTGAGTGATTTTAGTTTGCATTACTGTAGATATTCGTGTATTTGTAGTCTTCTTTTCCTTTCTATTGATATAGGAGTTGTTAATATTTATAAATCTGTTGTAAATATCCAGAAAACTCTTAGGATTCTCTGAGGAGAAAGAGAAAAAGAGGTTTTCTGCAAGAGGCAGAACTGCTGCTGCAAACAACTCACTGACATTATATCCACAGCCTCCTGAAGAACAGCCAGTCCCAAGATGAATCTTATCACCTGATACAAAAGACATACATTGAGTGGATTACTTCACTTTTCCTTAAAACAATGTAGAAATTCAGTTTTCCTAAATGTACAATCTAGACTTCATTAATTATTCTATGAATAACTCATCTCTATTTTTTTCCTTGCCTTTTCCAGTAAAATGAAAAGATTAATACATTGAGATTTTCGTATTTTTTTATGCCATCAAAGTCTAAATATAGACCTAATGGCCTCTGTGATTGCAGGCTACATTTGCTGAAGCAGTATATGTCAGAAGTTAATAAATGTGCTTGGTGAGAACAAGGAAGGTCTCCCTAGTGCAGAAATTCCCTTTCACATGAAGCTGAACAGCCAACACAGCGGATGGTGGAGCTCAGCACAGTAGTGATGATGAAGATGAGGTACATTAACTTATGTGATGAGAAGTATTAGAGCTCTGAATGTACCTTTGAAGAGAATTGAGAACCTGTAGGCTCATATAAGTCGGAGGGCTGCAGCAAGACTTTTATCTGGTTTTGCTATGCACAAGAGGAGGAAAGATGATGCAGTTAGGGGAAGAAAACAGTCAATGCAAGAAGTAGCAGTTTGATTTGTGGCATTTCATGTGGGCTGATGGATGTTGGTGAGTGATGGATAAGAGTAAATATTTTCCATTATTTCTTTAGAATTCTTTAGAATAAGGCAAAAAAACCCCTATATTTATATTTCAATTTATATATAAAATTCTTCAGTATAAAATGGGTTGTAAGAGATTGTTACCCCATAACCAGAGCAAAGGAAACAAATATCAACACAGCAACATGTTTCGTGTAAATAAGCTGCAACTAGTAATTTTATGGTACCTTTAAAAATATTACTTTATTCTTGGGAAAATTTCCATGGTTTGAAATGTTTTTCATATATTTTTTATATATTATTTCATAAAAAATTTTTTATGATTTGCTTGTTTGGGATTTTAATTAATGCTTGAGTTTTTGAAACAAAATTCTATAGATTACAGACTAGTCTTTTTTTTTTTCAACACAGTTAATATTACAACACTGAGGACATTTCCCACACACACCTTACAGTCTTATAGAAAAATATTTGGACCTTAAAACTTTCTGGTTTAAGATTCTGTAATTATACTGTGAAAATGTTGCAAATATATTCTCTGCACAAAATTTTCCTCTATGCAGGCTGAAAGCAACACAAGAGAATTTGTTATAAAGCTTTAGGAAAGGAGGATGCGAACATCCCTGACCTTGGCAGAGTTAGCCAGACCACAAAACAAATAACTAGGGACATCCTTGGACATGGAGACCTGCCAGGTCCAATTAAAATGGGTCCCAGCCATGAGTAGTCACTAATAAAATGATTTGGGAGTAAGCAAAGCTCTGAGTCCCCTTAGAGGACAGGAATGCTGAGAAAGCTGAGAGTGTTTTTTATTTATGTCTGTTGTTGTTATTAAGAGTGATCTTACAGTAGGTTATAGGAATGGCAGTTAGTTTGTGCTAACAATAAGGTTTTAAACAGGGGCTTTTCTGAGCAGAGGTGCTGCCTGGATGTAGTTCAGGGAAACTCTAAGCCCCATGGGGGGATGCATTTTGCCTGAAAGAACACATCTGAGTTTGAACACAAACATGGATTTTCCTTGTAATAAATACTGGGAAAATTATACAAAATTCCTTCGAGGGCTCTGAGGAGGGTGAAATGGAGTTATCAAACTGTGAATCCAAGGCTGAATAGCTGGTGTGAAATGCTAGAGTTTCTCCATGTGAAAAAACCACAGTGCCATAAGTCAGCTATGGCTCAATTGGCTTCAAATGAGGAAAGCTACCTGCTGTGGGAAGTGCTTGGCTTTATGGTGTACAGCTGGAGTGAGATGGGACTTTTTTCTGCAAAATCTAGATGCACTAGGTATTAAAATTACTGACACTCGTGCTGGTTTCTTTAATATTACGAGAATTATATTGAAGTCTGCTGACACACTTACTCACTCTGTAAATGTGCAGATGATGAAATAAGGAAACTAAGTTTTGATCTTGTGCCTTCAAAGAAGTTTACTTGTTTCAGTACATTTTGCATAATTTAAGCAATAAGACTAGCAGTCCTGCTCTGTAAATGCTTCCTTTCATCGCACTCCTTAGTTTCTGTACTTCTGGGCAATGCTAAAACAAGGTCAAGCTACAGCTGGATTCTTGTCTTTATGGGTAAGGCAGCAACCACCTGATTCCTCTGCCTGTCAAAAATTACAGAATGCACATTTTTATGCCTGAAAACTAATGAAATTATCAACCAGTAAAGAATTTGAGTGAATATCTTACATGGTGAGACTGAGAGGAGAAATACAAATTTAAATTTCCATCTCTTTCACTTTCAAACTGCCACTCAACTAAATAGTAAGAGATACATGGCTAAAGCAGCACCCAATTTTTGGCAGCTGTGAAGGAGATGAAGCCAAAAGAGAAGGGCTGCTCCTGAAGTGAGAAGCAGCAGCTGATAACATAAATTACTGCCATGATATTTAGATATGAGTAATCTGAGTAGACAGAATCAACTCTTGTGGGAAAGCTCTAATCCCAAAAGAAGGAAGCAATTCACCAAAAATGTGTGACAAGTGTCTGAAAGACTAGAAATAGGCTCATGTTATACAATTCTTGTATTCCATAGTCTGTTAGTATTTTTTAACCTATTAAAAAGATTAATAAGAAAAGAAAAAGCTAACAACTTACTGAACATTTTTGTTGGTTTGTTTTTATTTTATTTTACTTGTAAAATCAATCTTTCTAGGTTTTGAGCAGAGCACATTGCTTTTTATGTAAAGCAATGAAATTTTTTAAAATATTGCTGTTCCTTAGCAAAGGTAAATTAAGGTATTCCATACATGAAATACACTTCTTTTTCTGCACCACTTGACTAAAAATTAATCATGGGTCTCAAATAGAATCTCACTACCTGCAGTATGGGGCTGAATTCCACTTGAGCTTTAAATTTTGCCACACTAAAATAGTTCTAAACTATCTAGTCCCTTTCCACCTCGCTATATTTCTTCTGAATGTTATAAAAAATAAGGGAAATAACTCCATAAATGGCATTATGGAGTTATCAAAAGGAGGTATCAGTATATTTCAGATATTTCCCATGATTGTAAAAGGTTATCCCTTCCTGAAGTTGAGATATTGGATGTGTTTCTATCAACTTTTTATTGATGACTACCCATGATCCATGTTCTGGTGCTATATTTTTGAAAGTTGTCCAAAAGTGATGCTGGCTTGTATGAAGCAAAAAATCCACTTGAGAATAGCATAAAAGTCATGGGAAATCTGTAAGGGGCTGGAAGGTCAAATGTAATTCTGCCTGCTTCCAGCTGGCCTCCCACTGTGTAGCCTACTGTGAGAAAAGTTCCAAGAAGGATGGATTTTGGGACAAAACAGAGCGATGGGACTGTAGTACACACAAGTCTTGCCATGCATATTCAATGCTGCAGACTGGAGCACAGATAGGGAACAGCTGGCCACAAGGAGCAACCAATGTTTGGTATCTGACTTGCAAAAACTAATGGACAAAAAATGTCAGCATAAAGTCATTGTCCTAGCCTGTGCACAAACATTGCAATGCTGATTTCTTAATAACAAAATACTTAATTTTCTTATGGTATGTATTTGGGAATAAATTGTACCTTTAGACCCAAAACCCCCGAGAAGAAATATAAAAAACTGAAATGATTTTGTTTTGTGAAGAACTATTACCCCTGAAGCTTTATCCTTGTTACGTGAAAAGGCTTCTATAAAAAAAGGTTAAAAGAGGTCTTCAGTGTTATTTTCGTCTTTTGTTTGAAGATATAATTTGCTAAATATACAAAAGACTGCTCAAATATCTTGCATTGGAGTATGTCTGGCTCAGTTTAGATTGTAACTTGTTAGAATTGTTAGCTTCTTTTAATATTTTATCAGAAATACTGTGCAAAACAATATTTAATGACTGTTTTGAAAATGTTATTGCTTACTCAAGAATCTAGTGTCCATTTCCAGGCAGACATTAATTTGAAACCCAAAGGGTTCATGTGCTAAGTGTATTACTTCTGTAAAAGATAAATAACTCTGGAGTTGAGAAACAACAAGTATTCCTCTACCAAGTTCATTTTTGCATCTAGTTTTTAAAACACATTTTATTCTTGGAGACTGTACTGATTTCTAACAAGAGTATTTTCCTTTCTGTGTGTAGTATCTGGTTAGGTGGCTCCCTAGCGTGACAATATGATATGACAAGAAAAAATGAAGTATGGGCTGTTTTTCACTAATTGGTTTAGTTTCTCTTCTGGAAGTTTCTTGAGCTACAGAAACTTTGGAGAAGCAGGATGAAGTCAGATTATTTTTGCTGTCTATCTTCTGATTAATTGGATAGGAAAATTAGGAAATTAAATGAAACTTGTGCTTGTAAATCAACAGCAAGCTAAAGGAAGGAAGTACTAACTAGCACTTTCATAGAAATTTGTAAGGATGTGAGAAGTGGGTGACTATGCAATAAATGATTTTCTGATTCTTAGGAGAAAATAACATTGTAAAAAAGAAATAACTCTGTATTTATATATATATATAAACACACACACACAGAGTATCACTGGTTGTGACACATTAATATTATGTTTGTTTCATGTTTTAAAGTCTATAAAGAAAATTGTTTTTCTTGGATTATTCTGACAAATGTGTAGCATCCCATAGATAACTTTCTACTATGAAGACAAACATGTGCCATGTGTCTCCTAATGTTGCATTCTCATTAATCTATTTCAATTTTCAGTTTTTCTCTTCTATCCCATTTGCTGTTCAGATAGGATGTCAGTGAAGTATTCTCTCTCTTTTTTTTTAAGCCTGCTTTTTGCTCTTACCTTCACATGTGTACACGTGTACATATCCCTCAAATTAAATGTTAGGGTTTGCAGTTAAAATGTGTGGTGACACTGGAAAGAGGATATACTTCTCAACAGCAAATATAGTTTTCTCAGCACTCAAAATCCAGCTGTGCACGTATTGCGAACTACCGAGAAAACATGACTAGGACCTGTGAACTTAATGAATAATCCTATTTCATCTCCTGTGCAGTCAAATAATAAAAGTCCCCTAAGCTTTATGAGTCTTTGGGCACAGTATGATGCTGCAGTCCTAGAAAATAAAAGCCATTTTTCTTCTGTCACTCACTACCCACCTGGGTATTATCTGAATATTATGATGACCTAGGAGATTCCAAGTCATAAAAGTGGCTCTTGCCACACTGGCTACATATCTGATAGAAGACTGGTAGCAGTTAAATTTTCTTAGGAAAAAAAACACCCAAACAAACTAAAAGTAGTAAACCTATGTTTCATTTTATAGACAAAGCTGTTGAAAGAACAGTACAGCCTTTGTAAAATAGATCAGTGTGCACATGTGTTTTAAGACCAAGCTTACAGCTGAACATCATTCAGAAACTTATGAGTTCTATTAATAAGTGTCACTCAAAGGTGACTCTTCCAGGACTGAAAGGGAGAGATCCTTAATTAGAATAATTAAAATCTCCTTGACTTCAACTTATTGTTAACTTTCTAAGAAAGAAGGAGGGTTTGGTAGAAGGGCTTAAATGTACTATTTTAACTCTGCTCAAAAGCTTTTTTGCAACTTCAGAAGTGTTACCATGTGTTCAGAATAGAAGGCTTTATAATTGCTTCAAAATGTGGTTAGGTCCTAGTGTCGGTTAATTCCGTTCTAGTGTGGATTGTGGTTATGTGTTTTGGGGTTTTTTTCTCTTCTTTCTTTCCTCTTTCACATAAGAATACTTTCCAATGAAATGTTGGAAGTGCAAGCCCAAATAAGACAGAAATTACTGTTTCCACTCTCTGCACACTGCTTTAAATACTAAAAAGTTAGTGTTAAGACTAGAAGATTCACAGACCTTAAAAAATGGGCCGCTGAGCAAGGCACAGGCAGGGACTTTCAGGAGTGTATTGCTGGAATCTTGCCACTCGATGGCACTCTTTGTTCTACTCTTTGCTCCAGGCTAAACTCCGTCTTCCACTCGGCTCCTCGAACTCCTCCTAGCCAGCAATAACGCACAAGTCACTTTGAAGTGGTCTGCAAAATGTAAGGACCGTGGGGAGAGGAGATGTGCTTGGGAGGGTAAAGGGTTTCCTTTTTGCTCTCTCCCCCGCCTCCATGTGAAGAGTCAGGAGTTGTTACTCATTCATCCTGTGGTATGGGACTGTTCTGCGCCGAGCTAAAGCAAAAGTATAGATCTCCCTTCTTGAGAGTCAAATTCTTTCNAAATATTTGTTTTATTTTAAGCTTTCACACTTCAATCTCACATCCAGTAATTCAGTATAAGCCTTGAGCCTTTATCAAGAAATCGTAACCTAGAGCTTCATAACTATTTTCTTCAGAACTGATACTAATTCTTTTTTCTGTAACCTCTGAGTTTTATGAATTACTATAACCTTGTCAGTCAAGAATTATTGAGTCTTCTGATGTTTTTTCATATTCCCAAGTCTTAGTGGAATAGAATGTATGTAATACCATCAGATCAAAATAACGTATTATATAAGTTGGCGTGACTTGCCAAACTAAATGTGGTTGAATTATTTTGGCTTTTTAATCTTTTTAAGTTAGTGAACAAATTCCTGTTTTTCAAATAAATGGGTTTTGTGGCCCTTCTGCAATGAGTCTCAATGGCAAGTTCCATGAATACTAATATGCAGGATGATCTTAGAAGTATTTGTTTCCTCCTAATACAATCAAGTTATATGTTTGTAACTGCTGAAAGTGGTGCTGAAACACAGGTCATTAGAAATAAGCCTTTTTAATCATCTTCCTGACTATATGTATTTATGCATTTAGTTTACCAGCTGCATTGTTCTAGGCATTTATTTATGTGTGAAATTTCCTAAGAATGAGGTTTGTAGTAATACATTCAGACATTTCTTATTTTTAAAATCATGCCTACATGCCTGGTTGATATTATAAAAATTATAAATTTAAATAATCACTGTCAGAAGAGAGTTCTTTAAGACAGCTTGGATATGGTCATACGATCTCACAGTAGTGCACTAACACAGCTCAGTAAGTGACTACCAGGACTGTGCTATTACTGAGTTCTGGTAATTCACTCTGGATGCCACCCAGCCTGCAAAATGTGGCACATTAGCTCAGTGTCCTGGCTGTATTTAACAGCAGGAGGTGGCAAAGAGCAGGTATGTAGTAGTTACTGGAGCTTAGAAGGTTACCTCGTCACAACTCCTGTTTGCGCAACTCGAACTGAAAGGCGTTCAGTTGTGCACTCAGGTCTGAATCACAGAGAATTCTGTAGCATTCAGTGGTTAAATCCAAGCCTTGAGACTCATGATAACTACAAAAACTGGTTTATTTGGGCCAACAGAAGATTATGAAGTTTAACTTGAGGACAAGAAGGCAAGAAAAATGGTCATTTCTCATCCTGTCAGCATGCTAAAATGACAGTGATGACAGATGAATTCCAGACATCTTCTGGTACAACTTCACAAGAATACCTTTTCAATACTATCTCTTTTCAACTACAACTGAGGGAATATGTGTTCAGGTATCACTTAACATCCAGCTGAACCTTGACTGACAGAGCTGTTCTGGAAAAACTGTGGTGTGGCACTGTCCATGCTTTGCCAGAGAAATGTAGTTCTAGAATTGTTTATGGAAGAAACAACGTCTGTGTTTGGTAGATCATTTAACAGCACTCACCTTTAACTTTGTAGAGTCAATCTCAGAAGGATTTTAGAATTTAGGATTTTAATAATCAGATATAACTGGGAGAAACAGTCATGAGCACTGTAGCTCTTAGATTATTAAACTTAGGAAACTAATCTTGGCACTGAAAGCAATGGAAGTTTCATATAGGCATGAAAGCATTAATTTCACTTTGGACATTTAATTTCTGCTCAAACTGATTTCTTCCTTTATTTTTCTTGATCTACAGTACTTGATTTACAGATTACTGGTAAGACAAAGATAATTCTCATGGTGATTGTTCTAAGTGTGGTTGTTTTTTTTGGTGTTATTTTCTAACCCAGTATCTAACAGGAATGGGAAAGCCTCAGGCTATCACTGTGTAATGGATGGTGTATAATAGGCATGTGCTCTGACACTTATGGGAGTAAGCCTGCAAAGATTTGGGAGATGATAATTAGCCATTTAACTACAACAGATGAGAAAAAAATACTTCAGTTTAGTTATAAATTTTATTTCCAGTTTGTCCTACTGAAATAGGGGGGGAAATTGT
>VZRX01019236.1:0-57563 GCA_013398075.1 Notiomystis cincta | reverse complement strand
GTTACTGACAGCTGCTCTTTAAAGATCAAGGATTACAATAGCTGGAACACTATAGGTCAAGGTTGATGTGAACCACACAGAGAAACTCTTCTTGCCCTCCCTGCAGCTTGGCTGTAATAAATGTTATCTGTGTCTCTCTCTTTATAAGCTTTGAATTCACATAAAAAGGGTGAGGGAAAAAAGGAAAAAAAAAAGCAAATAAAAAATATTTACAATGTAATCTCTTCTCTGCACACACCTCTTCCAATCAGGCAGCTATGAAAGATGTCCTCCTGGCAAGATAAACTATCATTTTTTAACAAGGTAGTTGGATGCCTTCATACATTTTTAAGCTTGGGACAGGATATATTTTGTGGTTTATTTATAATGACATCAATTACACTTGCTCCTAGGTAATAATTCACTCCTTTATAATTATTTATGAGGTTATTTTTGCTTTTTTGAAAGTTTTATGTTTATTGATGTCTTTGGTTAACGAACACTTATATGACATGGTCACTTGCTTTGCAAGATGCTGGAGAACAGCAAAATCAATATGTTCTGCACCTGAGAACAATCTTCTTAGTTTTGTAGTAATGATTCCCTGAGCAAGGTCCCAGGAGTCTGCAAGATAATTGCAATTCCACATAGTCAACAGTCTGTTCAGATCTATATAATCACTGTCTTTAGCTGCTTCATTTTGTTTGGTTTTGTTGCCTGTGATCTTTTCCATTAAAATCTCTTTCTCTGTGATCTCATCTGGCTGGTTTTTGCCCCCCAACCCCTCCTTTAGCTTTCATTTTAGAGCCTCACCTCTGTTGGATTCAGACCCGTGCACAGAGTACAGAAAGCAGTTAGGTAAGTAGCTGTTTTCTGCCACTCAATTTATCTTTGTTGATTGCTTCCTTTGGAGAATGAAAGTTCACAACAGTCTGGATAAACATTAAAAAAAAAAAGAAGACATAATAAGGTTTAGTATCCCCAGCTGAAGATAACTGATCTCCTCAGTTGCTCTAATATGCAGAGTACAGAACACAGGTAAATGTTAATGGAATAATATATTCTATGGCCCCTCTGTGCTGGGAGGCAGACAGCACTTGGCATGGTGAGGGATAATAAACAGGGTTACCTCTTCCAGTCAAGAAGCTGGCAAAGAAATTTGTCTTCAGGTTGCAAGGTCTCCACAGATGCAAAGGAGAACATATGATGGTATTTCATCTCTAAAGTGGCTTGTGCTCTGGCTGTGGCACAGTGTTTTTCAGAAGGACAGGATCAATGGCTCACAGCCTTTTTAAAGTGGTGATTGTATCTTTAGCGTATTTGTGAAATGCCTCACCCAGCAAATGCACTAAGGTAATTAATCAGGTATATCCCTAAGTTAAGTTTGCATGCAGAGCACATAAACCAAAAAGAGCTTAATAGAGCAAACCAGCCAGGAAAGCATAGCAGATGTAATCTGTGATCTCTCACAGTATGGGCCTGGACAACTGGATATCTACAAGACCTCCTTTAATACTCTGCATCAGATCCATAAAGACATATCAGAGAGTGGAGTGTATGGTGTTTTCACATAAATGACAATGCCTATCATTTCACAAGGTCTTTGTGGATTTGACTCTGATCCAAAGTGTTGGGGAATCACTGTCTTCCTGTATCACCTTAAGCTAGAGAAAAATAAAAGCCTTAAATGGGGTCACACAACACTCAGAATGAGGTTTTATCCCCATGATACTGAGGTATGGTTTGTTTGTCAGTTCTTGCTGACAGTCATCTGCCATGGGTTTTGTTGGGTTTTGGAACACAACCTGATCCAACCTATTACCTTCCACATTAGCTCAAGGACTAATCCAAAACCTCAGCTACTATAAGCATCCTGTTGAAGAGTGTCCAGCACAGCTTCCAAGTGCAGATGTTTTTAGAGCAAAGAGAATATCTGAGGAGAGAAAGGATTTAGTAAAAAGCATAACTAATGATCAGAGTATTTCAGTTTGAAGCTCAAAGCCTGAAAGAGGGGAGATTTCCACATCCTAAGCACCTGAGAGCTGAAAAACAGATGTCTCAGCTGGACACCTAAACTATCAGGGTATTCTCAGCAGTCACTTAAGAAAATGTAGCTCTGAGTCCTTCATTTAATATAAAACAGGCCAAACCATCTTCAAAATGGATCAGATAAACTCCCCCAAACATATTATTTGGACAGTTACTGGCTGGTAACTGACAAAACCAATTCTCCTGCTTCATTTAAAAAATTAAAATTGGCATCATTCTTACGACTTTCAAAATAGATCAGTAGTAATATTAACATGAATAAATCATTTGGAAAGATGTTTGTAAATCCTGATCAGCCAAAGGGATATAGTTACCTGCTTTAAAGGAAGATAGCTGACTTTTCTAGTTCTATTAACTGTTGCCAATCTCATAAATGTAAACAGAGAATAAATCCTCTCTATCACTGAATATGAGTATTCTCCTGGGAAAATCCAGCTGGCATCCAACTTGATTTATATGCTTTTAAAAAAACATTTGTTTTATAAGCCTAGGGTGAGCCTTAAAATATAAGTTCATGTGTAAAAAATATTATGGCTCAGGACTTGTTTCAGAAAAAAAAATTACATCCCCTTCTCAGCTTCCGACCATTCCCCATGCTGAGAGAAAAGGCACGTGAACTGAGGGTCACAACATCGGCTTGGAGGAATCTGTTAAACAGATTGAAACAATGACCTCTAGCACCATAACCCCTGTTCAGGCTGCTACTATGGCTCCTAATCTTTGCACTGAATTAGAAGTCAGGGCCTCAGTATTGGTAGATATGAGCCTACATGACTTTTCTACAGCCAGACANCTGTGAACTCATAGAGATGGAAGGGAGTGAGGTCATGCTAAGAAAGGTTTGAGGGGAACAGTGGATAACAAACTGTTAACTTTTCTGTGTTTTGCGTTTATACCTGACTATTTGGTCAAGTAACTTACTCCCAAACTTGAAAATGTTCTGCATGCAAACATACCAACACACATGCATACACACATGAAATATACACTTGTTCACTGTTTATGAATGGCCCATGCCATTTTGTGTTTGGTCTTGGGGAAACTGAGAGAACATTGCCNAATATTAACATGAATAAATCATTTGGAAAGATGTTTGTAAATCCTGATCAGCCAAAGGGATATAGTTACCTGCTTTAAAGGAAGATAGCTGACTTTTCTAGTTCTATTAACTGTTGCCAATCTCATAAATGTAAACAGAGAATAAATCCTCTCTATCACTGAATATGAGTATTCTCCTGGGAAAATCCAGCTGGCATCCAACTTGATTTATATGCTTTTAAAAAAACATTTGTTTTATAAGCCTAGGGTGAGCCTTAAAATATAAGTTCATGTGTAAAAAATATTATGGCTCAGGACTTGTTTCAGAAAAAAAAATTACATCCCCTTCTCAGCTTCCGACCATTCCCCATGCTGAGAGAAAAGGCACGTGAACTGAGGGTCACAACATCGGCTTGGAGGAATCTGTTAAACAGATTGAAACAATGACCTCTAGCACCATAACCCCTGTTCAGGCTGCTACTATGGCTCCTAATCTTTGCACTGAATTAGAAGTCAGGGCCTCAGTATTGGTAGATATGAGCCTACATGACTTTTCTACAGCCAGACAAAACTAATCTAAAGCCTTCCCACTTCTTTGCTGCTTCCCATCTGTGTTGTCACTTCAGGTGAAACTATATTTCCCCAGCCTGTACTTCATAGATGCTCCTAACATCCATCTTCTAACATGTAGTACCACATATTCCACACCTGTCTTTAATGAGTAATTTCCAAGTCTTAATAAATGTAACATTACTGGCCAACTATACAAATTCAGACCAATTATAAAACCCACTGCTCTCCTAGTCATAGAGCATTTCCTGAGTGTGAGAGGGACTGTCTTACAGCCACTTTTCCTCATTTTAGATGTCCTANGAAAATGTTCTGCATGCAAACATACCAACACACATGCATACACACATGAAATATACACTTGTTCACTGTTTATGAATGGCCCATGCCATTTTGTGTTTGGTCTTGGGGAAACTGAGAGAACATTGCCAAGCCCATTCTCAGTTCTACTCTGTAGAGGCCCAAACTAAAATTACAATTGAAAAGCAAATGCAGTGACCTTTAAAGGAATTGAGAAGAAGCTATTTCCTGTACATTACTAAATGCTATATTTTAAAGGTTCTAACCTTATTTGCTACAAGTGTATAATATCAAGAAAACCTTGTGAGTGAAGGTTCTGTATTCATCACATAGCCCAAGTCACTTATAGAAGATGGGAAAAGTTATTACTTTCTCCCTTACAGACATTAAAGTTCAACTCCCTTTCCTGTAGTGTTTTGCAGCATTAAATAAGGTTCAGGGATCACTCAAGGAATTACAGGCTTCTCAACAGAAATATAGGTTCCTGCAAGCAGCCATAGATGCGTCATCAAACAGGGAGAGCAATTTGTGAGAGATACATGTCCTACCCAGCTCAGATATGCTGAGGGGAACTGAGTACTGCTGTCTGATATTGACACAGCATAAACTGTATTGAAAAAGTAGTCTCTCACGAGAATTATAACAGAAATTAACTCACAAGATGAAGTTTAAAAGTAAAAGATAGGACAACAAGAGACAGGTCAAACTCTTGTCATGCCACCCGTAATCCTGCAGTTTAGTTGCATCAAGTAAGTAACAAGCAATGTGGGATGGTGTGTTTGTGTAGTGCTTTACTTAATGTCTGTCAGACAACAGAGACTTTGTGTTTTGATACTTTAAAGGTCAGAAAGTGAAATGTTAACTTTGCTTTATTTATTATTATTATTATTGATTGATTTACATTGTACCTTTCATATGCATAATGGTACTCTACACCAAATAAATCAAGGAGCATAAAACCTTCATTACAGTAAATAAGAATGAGAACAGACAGAACCAGAAATGCCAATAAAATGCAAAAGTGATTGATAAACAAGTGTGGAGTTTATCTGATTTTTATAAATTTGTCTGGAATTCGCTGTATGGGTTATTGTGGTGTCAAGTATCTCAACAGCTAAGTTCCTAATAAGAAAATGCAACTTATCAGGTAATAGACAAATGGAAGAGGTGGGAAATGCAAATACTTCAAACCAGTTACAAAATGGAATACAAATTGAGTCAGGAAACAGTACTAAGAAAATATGTAAGATCTGAAATTCCTTAAAAACCTTTGTAATATTTATAATCAAGAAATATCTAATACAAAGACTGTCTGCTACCACTCAGATCTCATTCCTGCCATACAAGTCCCTGTCCCTGTAAGCTACAGAATGGCCTTTGCCGTAAGCTTTCAATTAAACACAGTTTATAGAATCATTGCTAGATATTACGTGTGAAAATCAAAAGAAATATGATGAAAAGCTCCAAATATGCTGCACAAATTATTTTTTTGCAATCCTTTTTTGGCCATCCAAAATCACCTCCATTTGTTTCAGTAGAATAGGATTGTGACTTTAAAGAGCTTAAAGAGTTACAGGCCCTGGCTGCACTTTAAAGCAGTACAGGAAATCACAGGCACAGATATGGTACTTGACCTTTAGTGGTGCAATGAAACCACTAAAATATAGGTTAGGTTGGAAAATGCTGAGATCTACTGTGAAACAAAACAGATATTGATTTTTCCTATATATCTTTTAGTAGGACAGTAAGTCAAACATAGTTGGGGCCAGATGATTCTGGTTTGTTGAGATATCATGCAATGCGTTCTGTAAAAATCAAGAGTAGTGAGATTCTAGTGCTTTTGCAACTCAGTTTTCTGAATTAAATTAAACAAAACTGAGAGTTAAATAAATGTGTCAGCAATGTCTCTTTATACCTTACACAAAGTGAAGTTCTGTAGAAAGTCAGGTTCAATATGTGATAAAACTTTGCTGAAAGGATACAAGACAACATTGGAGTGAACACGGTTGGATTTATGAATTAACCACTAGGCGGAAACCAAAGGAAGACTCACAAAGATCTCTATCTGGTGGAGGAGTCTATGCCTCATCCAAAAAAACCCTGCAAAATTCACCACATATGAGTTTGGAAAAACTTAAGAATTTGGGCATCAATACAAGAGTTTTTCATTTATTTAAACTAGCTTACCCTGAAATGGAAGTACAGCAACATATATTTGACTCTTCAAGAACAAATGCTTTTCAAGAAGCTTTTAGATGTAAGACCTGATGGCAACAAACTAATAATGGTTTCATATAACACATATGTTTCTGCATTTCTGCACCCCTGAACATAGTGTGGATTTTTACAGACGGATATGTGAGCAAGGACAGGTTACTTTTTGTGACTTTGGATACTAGTCTGCAAAGCTGCTTCTCCCACCTCATGGCAGGCCCAAGAGCTTGAAGGCACATAGTACTCTCTAGTATATCCTTTATGCTCTGCTGCTGCATGATCCTACTTCAAATACAAAGATCTCAGTGACTTTACTACTAGGTACAATGGAAATGCGTGTGAGATCACAGAGGCCTCAATGAAAAGAGCAGGACCTGTCAGATTAAAACTAGTTTTCAATCTATCCAAGCAGCTCTATACATTTAAAATTTCTAATGAAAATCCACAGACAATAGGTCTCCAATTCTTAGTGACCCTTCATAGGTCACTTACATGGTCTAAAGGTGCTTGTGTACCCAGTGCAGGAGTCTGGGACCAGTTACTGTTTCTCTGCAAGTGTTTGATACCAGTAAGAAACACCAGGTGTTTTCCAAAGGCATATTAATCCAGCTCCAAACTAAGCTACCCATACTGCCCACTTGGAATGCCTAAGCACCAGGCAGAGAGATCTTTAAATGAGATGCTCCTGTCTGTTTTGTAAAAGTACCTACAACTCTTTTGCCTTCAAGTCCTAGAGCTGCTGCTTCTTCTCCACTTGAAGCTGAAGTTTTTCAGGACTACCAAGTCTATGCTATCAGACAGGTGGGCTCCTGTTCTCTGGGCAAAGGGAGCAACACCAGCATTGATGACCCAGCCTTGCCATCCTTGCACACACAAAATCTAGTCCTACAGCTATACCAGTGTCGTATGAGTGTCAGTCCAAGCAGAAAGGCCACACACTAACAAGAACAGAAGTCTTCAGCTGACTCCAACAGGAATTCGTGCACAGCAAGCACAGAAAGTCAGCAGTGCTGAACATTACTAGTAACTGCAGCTGGGTTCCGCTCAGCTAAATCTGCCTCAACTACAAATGACCACCAGAACATGAAAAAAACAGGAATTGCCATACCTTAAGTGAAAAAATATGATTGAATAAATCCTGAGCATAAGACTTTGTGCCTAATTAGTTAAATCCCCTTAAGAGATTTTTAAAAATAGCTAAAAAGGCTCTCAGTAATTTGTAATAAGATGCTTAGATAATGTGCTCACTATCAAGGGAAGTTTTCAGTTTCACTGTACTCCATTTTTTAACTTCTTGGCAAAGACCTTTTTCTCCCTCTCACTCTAAAGACCTCCCATTGACACTGTAACTTTAGCCTGGGAGCAGCTGGTGACTTATTTCTGATGAATGGCAGGTGAGAGAGTTTTTCATGCCAAACAACGTGCATGCAAAACTGAATTCTCCATCCTCGTTTCCTTCATTTAGCAGCTTTAAAGAAGCCTAAGACAAGGCAAAAAGTTAAATGCTTACCTTACACAAGCAGACTTTACAATGGGGCAGAAGCAAAGAGGGAAAGTGCTGTGGGGAGGAGCTATCTGTCTTTTGGCTTGACATCAATATATTCCTGCTCAACACAGAACTCCAGCAAGGCTAATATAGGCCAGAGAAAAAATATCTTTTGGAGCTGACCCAGAATGAAACGGGCTTTCTTCATAAAATAAAAAATAAAAATCAGTTGAAGGAACTAATTAAAACATTAGCATTTCTCTGCATGTCTGATTTTCTCATTTTTATTCTATTTTGGCCTTTTAAATATTTAATATGCTACATTTATATGTATTTTGGACTTGAGACTTTATTTCATAATAAGAAATTTAGAAGACTAGATTCTTACAGTTTTATTTCTTTTCAACTATTTCAACTGTAGCCCGCTCTTTACCAGCATGAAATCTGTGAGAGAACTTGTGTCAAACTTTATATCCAAACTTTTTGTCAATGGGTAGATTTAAAGCATGGAAGTTTAAAGTGCAGCTGGATAATACTGCAAAGATATTAATCAAAGATGCCTCTGCTGACAGTGGTTGTCATGGACTTTTAGCACACTGTGCCTAGAATCTCTTCTGCAGAATGAAAAGTTTTGATGGGCTCTCTGAGGACTGGATGCTCAGTCTATCATTTCAGGTATGCCAGAGTTCCTCCTGGTTTCTGTTCATGAAGAAAGCAAACACTAAAAATGCTGAGTAGCCTCCGTTGACCCAGATGTTAAGAAATCAAGGGCATTCAGAAACAACCAGGACTGCCATCCCTTCCTCCCCTCCATTTTTTTTTTAAGTTCATCAAAATAAATTTTTACATTACTTCAGCTTTTCTTTTTGTGCCAAGTTCCAGCAACGAACCTGCTTTATTAAATTGACATTTTGCAAGTAGTTAGTCCTGAAAATTGACTAAGCCTTTTGGTATTAAAAAAATCATCCTGAAGGCAGCTGAAATATTAAATGAAACAAAAAAAAAAGCTAATGGAACAGCAGGAAATCTGATTGATTCCTTTTTTCTTCACAGAGCAATGCTGATGAAGCAAGATAGCGATTTTATTCAGCAGTGAGGTAATTTATTTGGCAAAAATAGAAACTACTTGAATCTCAGCTGAAAATCTAAACCATGCTTTAGCTGAAGTTCAGAAATATTATGTAAGTTCACTTGAATGGTGTTTTCATATCCCACTCTCATAATGACAGATTGCCATCCATACTAAATTAGGACTAGCCAAGAGGTGGATGGGAAACTTGAAGAACAGCAAGAACAGCATAGACCTGAAGCAAAGAGGGCGATTAAATTGGAAGGAGATGTTTTATGAGAAATCAGCATTCCAACTTAGTTACCTGGCAGTTTGGGGCAATTAGATTGGATATTTGAAACTGCAGCCATATTACCAATCACGTGAATTAATTTTATTACTCTCTCTTTAGTTAACTAAGCTAACCCTGACAAAGTTTCTAAGGAAATTTGGAAGTGGGATTTTAAAAGAGCTTTTCAAAGCAAATATTAGGTATGTATAGTATAAGGATATAGCACCTTATTACATTTGTAGGAAGACTGGAAACATAGTGCATACACATTCATTTAAACGATATGAAGATTTTTCTTTCCTATCCTTTCTGCAATTTTATAAAAAAAAGTATACAGCTGCACACTCAAAGCAGTCAGGTACTGCACATTTGGTAGTGTGCTTTTTTAACTAAATACGCTACGCTGAACTGTATGCACTTCACTGAAGTGTCTAAATCAGATGGGCAATTCCAAAAAAAAGTTCATTGCACCCAAAAGTCAAGCTGCCTTCCTCTATTCTTCTCTACTGATCCTAGAGGGAGACTACAGAAATTAAAATCTTACTTAAAATTTTATTGAAATCCTTGTATTTTCAAGAGATGAAAGCAGGCTTTACATGCTTACTATTTTGTGTATTCAAATGCAAATCTGTTTTGGCAAAAACTCCTACTGCCATGAATTTTTGTGATTTCTAACAATTTCAGAATATTAGTTCATCTGATAATGGGTAAACTCTTGCCAGTTGCTACAAGGCTTTGGTTTTGTTGCTGTAGCTAAAAAAGTTATATTTTTCATTATGTTTCTTTCCAACATGCTTGAAGAAGTCACAACTGTTATTGCTGCCTAATAAAGTTAAGTTCCTGCTCTGAGCAGAAATACATCACTCAGGGACTAGCTTGCATTTCATTCTCGGGACAGAAAGAACATGATGGTTGTGAACTGAAAATGAGATTATATCAAAAGGAAAAAAAAAACTAGATGTAGTTCAACCAATTCAGAGCTTTGCTGCAATATTACTATTACTACAGATGACCCTTTCACCTTATAAACCGTGTTTTCATTGTTTCTGATAAAGGTACATTTGGAAAAGGACTGTTTCCTTGCCCTTTGAGAGGATTTTGTTTATCAGTTGGGTTGTGCAGCACTCTCACATGAATTTCACCAATGAACAGATCTAATAGAGAAAGCTGCAGGACAATACGCTGAAGTCATGTATGTGCCTTTTGCTCTTTATGTCGTAGTAATTAAAACAAACAAAACTAAACAAAATCTAATCTTCTCCGTTCTGCAGGCTGATACATCCCCAAATCCTTCATCTCTCCAAGTGCCTAGCCTAGTCTACTTTCTATAATACCATCATAAATTTCAGTCCCTGTCCACATCTGAGTATGTACGCTAATCTGGAAACTCTTGATTTAATACATGTTACCACACTCCCCTTGACCTCAGAAGGACTTTGAAGTTTTCTGGCTGGAGATGAAAGTTGCAGTATGTGTGGCAGGGCTGGGCTGTAGAGTAAGAAAGAATTGCTAACTCAACAACTTGTTAAAACACACATTTCCAGGACTTTTTTTTTTTTTTTTTTTTTTTTTTTTTTTTTTTTTAAGACTAATAAACACACTATTTCCAGGATTTCAGTCCGCTTGTTCAGATTGATTAGATGAGAGATGAATTTGAACAGACAGATAGATTAAAACAAGAGTTACGGGTAAATTATTTCCAGTCCTCCAAATCTGGCCTGATGGTATCCATTTCCTAGTTCTCCTTAAGGATTTCTGCTGAAGTTTAGCCTATAAAGCTTCCATCCTGGTGCACATCATCAGGTTATGAGTGGCAATTAGATGCAATCTGAAGATACCTTCCTGAAGAGGGCTTTGCTCTTTGGAAGCCATAAGAGGAGACCAGATTCTGAATGTACTTGTTGGCAATGTTAGTCTTTCGAAAGAATAAAGAACTCACACAGGCGTTTGATATAGTGTTACCAAATCTGTGTGAAAAGAAAGAGGGATGAAACTCCTTGGGATTATTGTTTGCCTCCCTGTCATATGTTCATGCTGTTTGGATCCAAAGCAGACATCTGTTGGACAGCTTAGTCATATTGTAAAAATGCCAGATGTAATTAAAGTACATACTCCTTTCTTGCCAATCAAAAGAACCTGAAAAAAAGAGCTCCAAACCAGAACACCAGATCACACTTTTCTCTTTCTCATAAAGGATCACATTTTCATGAGCAGAAGACTCATTCTTCAAATGGCTGCAGAGGTAGGCAGGCAGCGCTTTAGCAGCAATAAATCCTTGCAGATCTCTTTTTGGACCTCTAAAAGGGTACTACATTTTCTTATCAGCAAAAAGCAGGATCAGCTCTTGGTATCTCTCTGTGCCTGGAGAATACTAAATTTACAAAGACGAATAAGGAGACAGGAACTCTTTTATTACATGAGATTCATGGATGAATGAGGTGTCAACCTTGACACCGAATATCTAATATTGAATTTATAGGATCATAGAATGGTTTGGGCTGAAAGGGACATTAAAGTTCATCTCATTCCAACCCCCTGCCATGGCCAGGTATACCTTGACCTAGACCAGGTTGTTCAAAGCTCCATCCAACCTGGTCTTGAACATTTCCAGGGATGAGGCATCCACAACTTCTCTAGAAAATATGTTCCAGTGCCTCAGCACCCTCATAGTCAAGAATTTCTTCCTAATATCTGACCTAAGCCTGCCTTTTTTCAGTTTAAAGCCACTCCCCCTTGTCCTGTCAGTCACTCCATGCCCTTGTCCAAAGTCCCTTTACAGTACTCTCACAGCCCCTTCAGGCACTGGAAGGGGCTCTAAGGTCTTCCTGGAGCCTTCTCCAGGCTGGACAACTCCAGCTCTATCAGTCTGTTTTCACAGGAGATGTGCTCTGACTGTGGACAAAGAGGAGTCAAGTAGTCACATGTGAAAAAGGAATTAAGACATTCTAGTGAAATGAACTTGTAAGGATTAAAACAAACAAACAAACAAACAAACAAACAAACAAACAAACAAACAAACAAACAGCAAAATCTGGTTTANAACATTTCCAGGGATGAGGCATCCACAACTTCTCTAGAAAATATGTTCCAGTGCCTCAGCACCCTCATAGTCAAGAATTTCTTCCTAATATCTGACCTAAGCCTGCCTTTTTTCAGTTTAAAGCCACTCCCCCTTGTCCTGTCAGTCACTCCATGCCCTTGTCCAAAGTCCCTTTACAGTACTCTCACAGCCCCTTCAGGCACTGGAAGGGGCTCTAAGGTCTTCCTGGAGCCTTCTCCAGGCTGGACAACTCCAGCTCTATCAGTCTGTTTTCACAGGAGATGTGCTCTGACTGTGGACAAAGAGGAGTCAAGTAGTCACATGTGAAAAAGGAATTAAGACATTCTAGTGAAATGAACTTGTAAGGATTAAAACAAACAAACAAACAAACAAACAAACAAACAAACAAACAAACAAACAAACAGCAAAATCTGGTTTATTTATGTCCAAGTGGGATAAACTACAAGCTACAGGGATAAACCAACATCTGAGAGATTCAGGTCAGACTCTAGCAACAAGTTTCTAATTCTAAGAGTTGAGATTCTAAGAATTGAATTCTAAGAGAATTGAATTAGATTGCTGGGAAAAAAATTTCAGCACTAGGTATTTGTAAAAACAAGTTCAACTATGTTGAGGGTTAAGTTCTTTCCTTTTGTTATGGAATTTTGTCCCTTAAGTTCCTAAGGAACGGTAATGATACTTAAGGAGAACAAAAGAAGTGACTAACCCCGGGGGACATCCATCTGCACTTCTCTGTCTGAGGGTTTCTCAGAAAGGGGCAGAGATACTGCGAGAATTGGGCTGGTAAAAGATGGGGGCAAGGTGGCTGCTCTCTCTCTTTCTCTCAGTTTCAGAGGAGGACACTTGGGGAAGGGAATTCACTGCCACCAGCGCAGTCCAGCCCAGTCCGCTTCTCCTATCACAGGGGTGAGCCTTTGCTCGTGCGAGCAGCCACTGCATTGGTATCTTATTAACGCCTACCTCGCTAAGGACTTTTCACCATCTGCTCAGGGCCCTGAGATCCTGAACCCACCTCTCCCTGCCCTGATCAGAGCTGGGCTGCTGCTGCCCTGGCCCTGCCGCTTCTTCAGCACTGCTTCGAGTTCCCACTGCACCAGCCCCCCACGCCCCCTGCCTGCTGGGACGTCCCAGTGTTCCAGCTACAGCTGTTCCCGATACATCTCATCCACCACCCCGGGATTTTTGCTGTTTTCCTGCCATCCCAGCTGGCTGTTTCTGAGGGTCCTGCTGAGGCACCAGGATCGGCTGCCCCTGGGCTTTGTGAAGCCGCCTCTCTCCATTCCTTCCCGTCTCGGTGGAGCCACCATTGCCTTGTGCTCCCTGAGCTCGCCCCACAGCGCCCCCACAGCCGCGGGGGAACCATCGCACCTGCCCTGCCCAGCGGAGCCACAGCGCCCCTGCCGGCTATGAGCAGAACTGCACCAAGGGGAAAGTGCCTGCAGTGAGAGAAGGCTGTCAGTGGGTTCTAGTTCTGTTTGTTGTTACTGTCAGAATTGTTGTTTGTTTGCATTATACATACTAGTAAAGAACNTCAGCTGTCGGCTGGAGAGGAACGGAGATCTGCCTCTGCGGCTTCTGCTCCTTTCTGGACGGTTTTTGGCTCGTTTCCTTCATCCGAGACCAGCTCGCCATCTCTGGGACTCGTGGTTGGGACCCCCCTCAGTCCGGCGGGGCCCGGCTGGGCTCGGGCCCTGGGCCTGGGACACGTGAGAGAACTGTGGGGAAACCCACCGACCTCCACCTCTGGGAAGGGAGGGGGGAGCTCATTTTGTTGAATAAACAGGGGTTTTTTCACTCTCGTTTGAGAAGTTCTTTCTCCTGAACCCGTGAGGGGTGGGGGCTGCCGGGACCTGCTTGCTTGGCTGGCAGGAGATGAGAGAGACTCCCTTCCGGGTTGTTTCCTCCTCGATTTGTGTCCAAACCGGCACACAAACCAAGACAAACAAGCATGTATACAGAAAGACAAAATCAACCCTACAGAGGCAGAGGGCTAGATGAGTTGATCTAGTCATTTGGGTGACTTTTACCTCAAAGATCCTATACTCTGTGTTGAATCAAAACACTTATTTTGCCTGCACCTCCTGGTTCTGTGACAATTGCAAATCCTTTTCCAGATAATTCGTGTCTTAGGATTAAAACAAAAGGAATGCAGCATTACCAGAAGATTTTAACATCCTTTAAGGAACAAAACACTGCTAAATTGCCAAGTTAGAGAAAGAGAATATCATCTTAAGAACTCCCCTAGCAAACAGAAGAGCTCAGCAAACTTCAAGTTAAGCAAAATCATTTAGCCATCTTTCTGAAATGTTTTATGATTCATGATATTCAGATGCAGGAAACACCACAAAAAGGAGCAGCACACAACCTTCTTCCCATCCTGGATGAATTGGTTTTTAAACTACTATTATTTACTGCAAGGATGTCTTAGAAATGCCTCACTAAAAGAGATCCACATTGTCACAGATTTACAAAGCATTTGCAAAACATATTTTCAGTACCTGAAGTACTTGAAGACATATGGGCCATTAATAGGATTCTCCACATTGTGATGCTGGTGTCACTCTTTTGAATTAAGTATTAGCACTAAATCCATCCTTTTGTGGGATCCAAGAAAGTACTGAATGTAGGTTAACACCTCTAGTACTTTTTTTTATTCACAATTTATTTCTGAAACACCATTCTCAACATGCCCCTTGTCAGAACTCTGTAATGCTGGAAATCTCGTCTAATTCACTATTTTACCTAATGTTTCCTATTAATTAGCTCTAGGCAACTTCCTGCTTAGGACCTTACATGGACCTGAGTTGTTTTTTGAGGCTCTCTGCACTGACCAGGCAGAGGAGACGCAGCTCAAATTCAGCGCCCCTGTATATGGCTGCTTTCTTCTGCATCACTCACATTCATAAATTTACAGAGGTGAAGGCCCTTTCACAGTCACATGCATGTTCAGTGACTATGGTGAGAAGTCCTACCCATGTAAGTGGGTTGAATGATTGAAATTACAAGCAGGATCAGCTACTGGTGGCTTCCTTTTACTATTCCTTCTGAAGACTCTGTTCACCATACAAGGGCTGACAGATTGTTTGATAAAATTTTCAAGTTCAAGAGATGAACAAAAAGCAAATATTAAACCAAAAGAAAGGGAACTATTTTCATGCTGTTCTTTCATACTTCAAGAAGTAGTAATTGTGTTTCCTTCTTCCCACTTGCTCTATCACGGTTAATGTGTCTTAGGTCATCCAGAGATGGTTAAACAACCTTGAAGTGCTACTGAACTGATCCAAAAAGTAATTGTTCACACCTGATTAATATGAACACTTAAGAAGGGAAAAGGTTTTTATTTTGGATTATCAAAAGCAGATGTGTTGAATCAGAGATAGGCTTAGAGTCACTGCAGGAGGACAGACTTCATCCACATGAGCCATCAAAAACTCCAGTATGTAAAGTCTAGGCTACTTAGCAGAGCTGTCTATAGCCAGCAGAGAGGGATAGCTATCTTTAATGTATGATTCAGCCCATCCTAAAATAATTGTCAAGGACAATACAGGTTTATCATTCTGTGGAAGTGATCATTTTTCTCCCACCAACTACTAAAGAGAGACCCTATATCATTCCTAGCCATTTAATTTATATTAAATGAGGACAATCTCCCCAGAAACTCAAAATTCAACCTCAGATTGAAGTAAATTTTTTGAATAGCATCTCTTTTCTTTCAAGGCTGCCAGACTAATTTTGCAGTAACATTTTTTCCATAAGACTTCTTTATGTTACAGGTCCAGAAACTGAGCAGCCAACCAAAATATTTTTGTCATTTTTTTCAGTTCTTCTAAAAAAGTTGCAGGACATCTCTGACAAACTTTATTTTGATTGTTTCCTAGTTTTAGGAAGGGAGACATGAGCCACATAAGTATCCACAAATTTATCTAGATCAGCTCCTATCCTGAGTTGTTTTAGGCTTGACCACCAAATCAGTGGTGGATAATTAAGCTTTATCACTGATCCCAAGTTATACTGTGACACCAAATCTACTTCTGTCTACTTACATATCCTTGCTTTCCTCCATTATAAAATTATGAAGTGATTTTTTTTTTTTAACAAAGAGGCTATTTAATTGCTTAGGTTTCGGTGTTTTTCTCTTCCATTTTGTCTTATTTTGTCATACAGCATATTCAGTATAATATTTTTACATCACCAAATTTCTCACTGACCAAACATCTTATGTTTGTACTTTCTAGTAACATATGTGCTTTCCTATGGTACATTTCTATCATCTGGTTTATGCCAAGAATTTTCATATGAGCATCTCTAGATTCAGAATTCCACATAAATTGCAGGAAGAAATAATAGATCTATGGGGGTAATTATGGTTAAATGGCAAATTTCATACTTTGACAGACTAATGGAAGAAGAAAACACAGTCATCCTCATTGCTCTACATGGCCATTTTGCTACCATGTAAAAAATGTTAACAGTGTAGCACAAGACTTTTGCTAAGCGCTGCAATTTCAAGCCTTAAAACTCAGAAACCCTTATAACATTTTAGAGATTTGGGCTTTGAAAATTGATTTTTGCATTTTATTTGCCTGGATGCAGGGTGATGAAAGATCTGGTAATGTCTCCATCACCTCAGTCTACCACATTTCACAGTAAAACACATCAACACTGCATTTTAATGGTAGACAAAGAACCAAAAATTTTTATAGGCTTCATGACACCATGATAGAAATGTTGATTTGGGCACAGGATTTAAGATCTTATATAGCTTATAAACAAACATATATTGTTCTTTCATAGGACTAAAGCTTTTTGCCAATCTTCATATTATTTTTAGAATTAGTTTCATCTCACAACCCTTTTTGTTCAGTCCCTTCTCAGATATGACTGCAACTTTTGGAAATGATGGTAAATACATCACAGTATGTGATTTTAATAAAAGAACTAAGAAATCCATCACCATCTCCTTAAGCTTTTATTCTGCATTCAGGCTCTTAATCCTGGAATTCCTGTGGCTTCTCTAAATGCTTCTCCAAAACATCAGAACATTTCCAAGAATAAGTCTCCATTCTTTCCCCACCCTGGCACACTACAGCAGCTCCACTCCTCTCTAGTGTACATAGGACAATCTGGTAAGTCAGTTTCTAAATCAATTATATCAGACATAAAATATGCCGGTTTCTCTCAGCTACAAACTGGATACAAATTGGTTTACTGATATGTGTTTTATAGACAAATATTTCAAATCAGATATCAAAGGCTCAGCTACTTGTCTTATGAAAACAATTCTTGTCATTTCTATTTCTCAAAAGTAGTTCAATCCAAAAATAGTCTAGCAATTAATAATTCTTCCTGAATTATATTACAGAAGACCATTTTGATTTACACATTATCATCCTTATTTATGGTGAAGGAAATTAAAATATGGACAAGCAATTAGCACTGAGACAAACAAAACTGAAGAGAGGAAAAGACCTAAGCCCTGTTAAATCCAGTCTAAATTGTAACTAATTGGTTGCACTCCTTCAGTTAAATCTCAGAGAAAAGCTTTAAACACTGAGGCAGACAATCCCATTTTAATAGGTAACAAAATCTTCTGAACTTTGTAGTTCATTTATTGCCAGCTTACAAGATTTTTGAATTTGCATACATCCAAAATCTATGGTCATTTGGTTCTCCTAGAAACACACAAAAGTCAGAATTGTGTCTAATCTCATTCTCTACACTCTTTCCATAATAGAAAGTGAGAGCTTTCTGATGATAGTTCATTCCATCCTACAGTAAGTGTTGAAGGAGGAATGTACTTTCTGGCCATTCTTATTTTTTTCCATTAGCTGAGGAGTGAACAGGCACTTCCACAGAGCAGACTTGGACACACAGTTTAAAAGGCTCAAGTCCAGTAAAACAAGCCTGTGCAAATCTAGGAGAATGAGCCTACGTTCTTAAGGAATGGTGTCACACACCAAGATGAAAATAAATCCTTCATATAATTCTGCAAAGAAAAAGAAATCCTAATATCAGTTCAAGGGTCACATTTCAAGGACAATGAGGAATTTCTGGAAATGCTAGAGAAAGGAACACTTGCTCTGTGTGTGATTTAGTGACTTAAATTTGTTTCCACTTCAAAAAATGCCTCATCTATCTTCCTGCCTGTTGTATTAAAACCCCCTTACTCCACAAACCTTTAACAGGTGGGTTGCTCAGGCTTGCTCTTCTCACTGTCTGGAGTAGGAAGGAGAAAAGATTATTTTATTCCATACTGTTAAATATAATGAAAGAAGAGATGACAGCAGAGAATTTCATTGTTGGCTTCCCAAAAGGTTCATGCTACTTTACAAAAAAACCCAAGAAACACTTATATGTGTGGTAAGGCCCTCTCACTACCACTGTGCAGAGATTTATGTCTGATGGATGGTCGGTTTCATAGAATCACAGAATGGTACCCCTGCCATAGGCAGGGACACCTTCCACTATCCCAGGTTGCTCAGAGCACCATCCAGCCTGGCCTTGAACACTTTCAGTGGAGGGGCATCCACAGCTTCTCTGGACAACCTGTACCAGGGCCTCACTACCCTTAAAGGGAAGAATTTATTCTGAATATCCAGTCTAAACCTACTCTAAAAGTTTAGGTTACCTTCTGCAGTTCAGGGACTACAGAAATCTTGTAGCAGAGTTAAGTTAATTCAGACTGAATTTAAGGGTAACCAGAACTATATTTTCTCCACTAAAAAATGGCTTCCTACAAAAGATTTTGGTTCTGAACACTGAGTTGTGGCAGTTATAATATCTGGTCTCCATCCCTGCAAAATGCCTCGAAAGGCACAGTAAAGAATGTTTAGGCGTATGTTTTGTTTGCAGTCAGCCTAGAAACACGGAATGAACCGGTTTCTGGCCTATGCAAAGGACCTTCATACAGGATTTAAAGTAATGAGAAACCTAAATCTCAGTATAAATAAATTTGTGCATATCTAGAGCTGTTCCTGTTATAGACAAATACACATCACTCACATTTACTTTGACGAATGAAAATATACCTTTCTATCATCGTAGATTTATTTTTGTATTGCCCTAGAAGAAGTATTCATCTTTGACTAGCTATGTAAAAATAAAAATAAAAAGAAATTATCCCATCGATAATTTATATTGATCAATTTCAAATATATACTCAAATGCAAGACCCATAATCATACATACCTCAAGAGAGAAAGAGGAGCTAAAAAGTTTCACCTTTTACACAGAAACTTATTTCTTTAGAGTGCAAAAATGCTCTGATAAAACAGAACATTTCTCACCAGATGGCTTCTTTTAAAATGAAGTGTTTAAAAAACAGAAGTACCATAAGAAAAGAAAACATTAAAATAATCCATCCAGGGATGACCTCATTTTCAGCTCCATAATGAAGTACATATTCAATATTGCTGTTCAAGATTAACGGATTTATTCTATTATGCATACAGTCTACAGAGAGAGAATTAGGCAGTCTTAACTCATTTCTCCAGCTTTTAGATCCATGTGGTGCATGAAATCTCTAAGTTAGTCAATTCGAATCACATAAAAATCCCATTTCTTATTTATCTATTTACAATTTATTTTTTTAAACTTTTTTCTGTTGTTCCCAAAGGACTCCCTCTGTGGTGACACCCTGATTTCTGCAGTGGGGTTATGTCTTTCCTGGCCCTTGTGATACCTTTACCCTGCATGTGCAGAGATATCTTCATGAGAGCATCATGAAAAGAACAGCCCAGAACAAAATATTTCATATCTACATGGTAGATATAAGCCATACTTAGCAACCTCCAGCCTGCCTTTTTCTCTCTTCCACCTGCACAGGCTACTCTCACCTGTGAATTCTGACCCGACACACTGCTGACCTGGTCTGAGGCCACCCCTGCCTGCTCCACTGCCTTTGCAGCTTATTCTAGGATTTAAGCCAAACATTGGCTAGATGGGGGCACAGGAGTAAAGACAAACCCAATAACTGGGGTTTGTTCCTTAAAATCCACATTCATTCCCATCCTCATCAACCACCACAGAGGAGTAGCTACAGAATCCCAGGGATATACAGTACAAGAAGACAGCATAGCCTGGACCTGTCACTTCACATATGCACAATTGCAACACAAGAGCTCTGCAAAACTTAAAGCATTCTGTATAAACCACTAGAAAAGCTCCACCCATCTCCCCACCTACCATCCTCTCTCCATTCCAGCCACAGGTTGCTGCTGGTTTTTTCAATGATTTAATGCAAAGCATTTAAAAGAAAGAACATTTCAATATATTTTTCTGACTGATAAGAAATTACCTGGATATCAGGTGCTACTGAATTCATCTTTAATAGTATCAATAAACATTTCTTATTAAATTATGAAATTGATTTTATCATTTTGACCACTATGTTTTTACATCAATATCATCATATGACAGCAAATGTAGTTACCACTTCCTTATTGATCTTAGACATAGCACTCCAAAGTACTCATTTGACTATATTACAAAATCAAACTTGATTTCCTACAGTACTGTAGTAACTTTTGGTCATGTCTTGATATGAAGAACCAATAATAAATGAATTTTCAAGTTATTAAAAGATATGCTTTGTCCTCAGAAACCACGGCACAGTTCTGCTGCATGTGTTTAGCAGTTTCAAGGCAAGTTGCGGGACTTAGGGATGACTTCTTTTATGTCAAATAATAATCCCTCCTGTTCCTCTTTATGAGTCATCTATCAGATTTCTTGTGAACAATCTAAACACTATTTATTAACAAGAAGGCACAAAGTGCTATTTATAATGCTCATTCAAGCAATCCAACAAAAACTCAGAGTTTCTGTACCTTGGGAGCATTACTCTTGATCTCACCCTGCCTCTGTCAGGATAATAGCTCTGTGTTGGACCACTCCATCTTCCCATAAGGTTTAATGTTCTGTTAAGAGAATGCATAATTCAAAAGGACCACTGTTACTCTGATACCTGCATAATAGTAAATCAAGGGTGTAATGTGCTGGGTATTTATGTCTCAGGGTTAAGAACAAGTCTGATCATATTAAAGAAATTTCTGTACTGGGCTTTTTGGCTGCTGTAAATTTCCACAGGCCCTCCCATGTCTGAACCTTTCTAGGATGAAGAACTATGAGGCATCTTCATTGATATAAACTGCCTTCATGGAAGAGGAGCAGTGAGTTGAGACCGTAAGCTGTTTATTCAGATTGCACTTTTGTAATGAATCTGACATGTTACCCAAAGGTGTCTTTTCTCAATAGTCATGTTTCTTCCTCCCTAATTGTAGGGGCATCTGTTTCCAAACGTAACTAGTCCCTCCAGGTTTTGTGGGCTCAGGGAAATGGGTGGGAGAGTTCAGCTGGAACTTACGCTCTTATCCCTCTTTCAAGATTATTCCTTAATATTCATGATTCCCTAATATTCATGAAAATATTAAAGCCACTGACATATATTTGCCTTGACAAGCCTGTGGAAAACTCAATACACTTTTTTCTGTCTCAAGATATACTGTTCTGTAAAACAAGACATCAGCAGAGCACAGGATCTTGTTTCGCCTTGCTTTGATTAAAAAAAAGAAAGAAATACAATTGTTAAGCTGCTAAAAAAATATTCACAACTTAATGCCTATGGTAACGAGTGATTTATATAATGATGATTAAATCAGTCACAGCACAGACAGGCAATGCATTGACTTCATGCAATGACTCTGGGCCCTGTAAGTGCTGCTGTACCAAAGCCAGAACACATTATACACCACACCTCACAGCATGGTCTGCTGGTGGCATGGGAGTATCACTATTTTGTTCATTTGGTTTATGCCAATGTTCCTTTTATTTTCTATCCAACCCTTTACAAAATTTCATTATATATTTCAGCAGAAAATGCCTCAGTGGGTCATCAATCAGAACTGGAGTATGACAAACCAGGGATTTGGGCACACTGGAGTTTGCTGCCCCTCATGACAGATTTATGTCTGGCCTTTCAGCTCTGAGCCCTTTTGCCAGAACAGCTTCTCCAAATCTTTAAAACACAAAGTCTCTCATTTCTCTGGCATTGTCTCAGAAATCCCTTTTTTGCCTTCCACCACTGATTACCCTTCCAAAACTACACCTTTACCTTGCAATAGCTCTGATTTCACTCAGGATTCTGATTGGAAGTGTAAAAGTACCATATATACACTAGATACTGTGGACTGGAAACAAGGCAATAGCTCTGCTGGAATCAATAAAGCTTGTTGACTTATCACCTGTTCAAGATGTAGCCTCGGCTGCAGGTCCATGTGTCTTCACTGAGCTACCTGCATCCTGCACTGGAGCTCTTAGGTCAACATCCTAATTCCCAAAATCTCCTTGAGGACTCCTGATCTTATACAAGGCAGTGAGAAGTTTACATTTCTCAGCACAGCCCAGCAAAAAGGGGTTAAGTTGCTCAAGGTACAAAGAGCAATTCAACACCAATGTCACTGCAAGTGAAGGAAAGCATTAGACTATAAAAAAATGAAAAAAACACCAAACCTCTGAAGCATCTATGGTGGCTTTTCAGCCTTCTTTAGGAATTATAAAAAAACAAGCGAGTGCTTCCCACTAACATCTGAAACACTTTTTTCTTATGTAGCCTTTTTGAGAGATGCTCTTTTTAAAATGCAACATTTATTCTTGCAGGTAGTTACACTGATGAAACATGGAGGTGTGGGTATCCTTGCTCTACAGTCGTAATCATCTGGGGCGCCATGAGTCATCTCACCTCATCTTAGCTAACTAAAAGCTCACAGCATCTCATCTCATCTCAAGTAGTTACATGTGCTCCAGTTGTTAGAGAAATTTCTTCAGAACATAAATCATCCTATACACAAGGGACTGTATTAACAGGACGAAGCACTGAGGAAAGAAGGAATTTCAGTGACTGACTTAAACTAAAAACTAATCTCTAGAGAGGTAATATCAAGACAAATAATAATTTTTCTCATCTCGCAAAATAAACAAACAAAAACAAGCAAACAAACAAACTTGCAGCAGAATAGAAGGCAAGAATTTTTCCCTTCAGTCTCACATTGATACCTGAACCATCACAACATTTATTTCTTGTTGTGCTGCCACCCCACTTTGGCAGCTACTCAGCCTTTATCACCAAGGGAATGATTTCAAGGGCTCTCTGGGCAAAGTGATAAAATTGGTAATTTCAACTCAGATCTGGGTTTTGAGCCCTGATAGTAATTCACTACTCTTTTTTCAAACCAGTTTTTCCTCAAAAAGTGCCAGAAGACCTTGTTGCTCTCTTAGTACTTTACATACCTCTGTTCTTGGGCCAGAAGCAGCTCATATTGTCACTAACCACAGTTTATCAAATCACAGATTAAATATTTCCATCCTCAGACTCCATTTCCCTCACTTCGGCAGTCTTCCCAAGTCCATAACTAAGTTAAGTAATCACATAACTAAGGAACATAAAATATATTTTGGGATAGACTGGGCACAAGCTCTAAATACTTCAATTTCCAGGACCTACAAACAGAAGCTTTATTATTGTGCTTTCACCACTACAGCTCTGATGCTCAAGTAAGGAAATAAAATATCTGATGTTCTCTTCCTGGGTTAGCTGAGGTTAAACAGGTATTTTTGGTAAGGATTGCAGTTACATTTTGATTACACTAGTCCACATTCTTACATCACATAATGCAATATGATATACCCAAATGGATCCTTCAAAGCCAAACTGGGGCCCCGAGCTTGATGTTGTCCTAATCATGTTTTTCGTTAATTCCTGTGACCTCTGCAAAGTATCACCAACTAAATACAGGCTCTCACAGCTAAGTGTTGGGTTTCCTTTTAAGGGTATTTTTTTCTATCTTCTTTTTAGTTCTTAGTAATGCAAAGTAAAAGAGAAAAAAGAATTTTCAAATTCAGCTGAGATTATTAAGTCTGAGATTTGTCTGAACAAAAGTACATCTAAGGAACAAATAAGTTTATTGCAGTTGGATGGTATGTCTTGTCTAGAAACCTGATCTAGTCTCCAAAAGGAAATCTCTAAACATCTTTAGAGGGCTTTGGACCCAGCCTCTGCTGCAGGAATGCAAGCTTGAGGCAACGTATGCTGCTTTATAAAGAACTGATATTGAAGGGGAGGCTGAAGGGAGAGGCCAATTCTTGATCTCATCCTGGAGTCACTCCATAGACTTCAAATATGGCCAAATTCTGTCTCCAACCACACCCTGGCAACCTTATTTCCTTTATTAGGGTTGCAATGGCTCTGTCTGGGGGGAAAATTTGACCTAGGGGACCTCATTTGTTCCTGGCTAGAGGCCATCACCTCAGCAACTGAGGGTCTCCAGGGCTTTGGACTCAAGAGGAGTCAGAGATTTCTGTGAAATTACACTAGAGATACTGGTAGTCACTGGAATCTCCTTATGTTTTGTGCAGAGAAATAATCTATTTTACTAGAAATCAGAAGTCTGAAGTAGAGTGTGAATGGGAGAGATTTCAACTTGGAGAAGCTTCATTGGCAATATAGGGAGCAGCACAGCTACTATGCGGCTTGCCTGCTTTTTAGCTCTGTAGGTGGATTTTCACACACTCTGGAAAGCGTTTGACAGATGTTCATTATTATGCACAGCAATAACTGGTGTATATTAAAATGAGCTGCTCAAGAGGGGAGGAGAGAAACGATGCACCTGTTTATGCACCTTCCCATCTATTGCTGTATCTTTGCCCAAAAATAACCATTAATTTGTGCTCATCTGCATAAAAGGAAAATACTTTGAAGAAGATTTTTCTCTGGCAGCAAGGGCAGCTGAAGTCCATTTCAGGCACTCAGTCTATTTTCCAGGCATCCATTTTTAAATTCACCTCTGAATTATGCTGTGACCACTTGGAGGTACCATGCCAAGGTGCATTTTCTGCAGCCTGCCCACACCTGTCCTATCACTTGCTAAGTCCCATCAGAAGTCCTCTATTATCTCTTTCATAATGTCCTGTTTTTCCCTGACAAAGAGCTATTATAAATAGTAACCTTCTCCTTCCTCAGTCTTTTTCAGATTCGCAACTCAGACTGCTTCAGAGTCACCCTTTTCATCACTCTTTCTCATTTCAGCATGCAAGTGAAGCCCAAGCCACTGAGAAACCAGCAGGAATTTACCATTAATTTCCATGCTCTCAAGATATCTCCTTTGCCATCTATATTTTGAGGAGATAGCAAGAGGAAGGAGTTCTGTCCCACCTCTGACATGAATGATAGAAGATAATGAGTTACCTCTGAGAACTCCAGGCTTCTCTGCAGGCCTGCTTGTGCAGTACAGAGGCACTGCAGGAGTACACACAGACCCCTTTGGAATGACAGGGGAAGGAGGAGTGGCTGCATTCCTGTCTCTTGAATCCTAGGAGCTCTTCTAATCAAGGCCATGGCAGAAACCCATGTTGTTGCTGGATGATGTTTTGCAACTTCCCTGCCTTCTAGCCTTTTCCAGAAGATTCCCCAGGGCTCAGAAAGGTGCCTAGACCCATGGAAAAATGATCAACAGAGAAACCAGGTGAAGTGGGATGGAAAACCAGTCAGCAGCCTCAGACTAACTAACTACTTTAGGACTATTTAAGACCTAAGGGCAGCTTCAGCAAACAGATTTGCTGTGGTATAGGCAAAACAAAAAACAGGCTGCCCTCCCTACCTCTACAGCAACAAGAGACTGTGTATCTCTCAGCCATCCTGTGCTTTGTGCTGTGCCCTGTCCAGCAGACTGGCACAGGTGCTGGTGACATAGATGGGCAGACAGAATTCAAAACCTGGCCCATCAGTAAGCTACACAACCCAGAAACACAGCAGAAAAATTGTTTGTATGTAAGCTTTTCACATTTCCTTAATCTTCTTTTTCTCTGCCATATGAACCAGAGATGGGCAAGGAAGGAAAATCCCACTTCAGCAGTTTGAGCATGTCAGGAAAATTAATCCACGAACGCCAGAGATTATGTCAAAAAAGGAGACAGAGGAGTCCCTTTTTCTTTATTCGAATAAAGGGAGAGGCCATGGGGCATTTCCCCTGAGATCTCTCAAATTTTTGGAGGATGCAGTCTCCTTTTTATCCTAATTTCCCCGGCCACATGTCCCTCTCTCTTTCCCCATTGGCTGAGGTACTTGAGAGGTACAGACTTCCCGGAATGCCTAATACCTAAAACCCCTTTCTACTGTATATCCCAAATACACACACATCTTCCTGTCTATTCCTGGTGTTAATCAGGGGAATTCCTATGGAATCTGTTCCCATTGTTTCTCTTATCTCTCAATGCTAATTTCATCATCCAGCAGACCCACAGCTTGTTTGTAAAGACAAGTCTCTCATTCCTTTCAAGCACAAGCCTCTAATATCATATATTTAAAGAGTAAGGCTCAGAAAGGGAGTCAGAATAAGACTCCATCTGGATTTATTACTTCATACTGTTTCCAGATACTTTTCTATTTTATCCACAACAAATTATTCCTGACACTTTTAGAGGGCCCCTGGCCCATTTGCTTATTGATCTGATCTTTACTCTAGCAATGAAACTAGAATTCTTTACTTACTGAACTTCTGGAGAGTTAAGAGGATACCCTTTTATAATACTCACTGAAATTGCTTCTTGGGTAAAATATTCCGTCATCAGTGTTTTTCACGTGTTCAGCAACATCTGCAGGATGTGGAAAGAACAGAAACAAACCAGATGTTGCAAAAGGTAGTGACACTGAGGAGCATAATTATTACAATATCTTGTTCAATTTTTTTGGTCCATCTTATGCCTTCATACATCAATGACTTTTACTGTTGAAAGAGAGACTGACTCATCTAAGTTCTCTCTAAACAGATTTACAATCATTTGTAAAAATTGACATATACCTCCCATTAAAGCCAAATTTCCTTTAGCAATTTCAGAGGAAAATAGATTAAGGGAATGTGGATATTTATCTCAGCCATCAACATTTATTCATTTAGGTAATTATCACTTCATTATGCTGTCAAAGAGAGCATGCAGGGAAATTCACTACTGATGAACCAACCACCATGGAAGTCCTCCACCTCTCATGTGAGTGTGGGGTGCCAGCTCATGCCCTCACCAAGCATTTGTCACAGTGATATGACAAGGGCTAGGAGTCCAAAAAGAGTACAAAGGGAATCTCCTGAGCCGTGCAACTGAACAAATGCAGCCTGATCCAACAGCGCCCCCAAAAGCGAACCCAGAGAGCCAGACACGCCAACACTGTCCCAGCCTACAGACCCAGCTTGCATCTGCTCCCCAAATTTGCTATTTTACTTTGAAAGCTGTTTACTAGATTAGAAGAAGGGAAACATAAAACAAAAAAATTAAAAACTAGTTTTTAAAGAATCATTTCAGGCTCACAAATGCAAAAATCAAGAGGGTCTGTTAGATAGGGAAAATTTTCCAATATTTTAACTCAGACTTCAGGAATTTCGTAGGGGGATCAGAAGACCTGCAAACCCTGCCAGATTCTGAGAGAACAAAGTATAACTAGATTAATATATAAATCTTATTAACTAAAATGTAGCTGAATACAGTCATTTGTTATCAAAATCTTTCGATTGTTTAACAAATTGCAACATTTTGATCTCACAGGCTCCCTGCCAAGTTGAGGCCTAATTAAGATGGTTGGAAATGAATAGTGTTCTAATTAGTTTAATTACAATATGATGAATTCTCAAACTAATTTTTAAAAACAATGTTCAATTAGCCTTTTAGCATTCAACCCACATTTTCCAAAACAGGAAATGAAGCGGAACACACTTGTTTTTATCAGGAGACTGGAGGCTGAACCGCTCCAACACAGGACATGCCAAGGATGCAGTCAGACATGCCAGTCCCCTCCTCCTTTCACCCCACTTCAGGCTTTGCACATTGATACGAACACCTTTGGCCATGCTTGTGGGAAAGGAAGTTGCTCAGTCCAAGGATGGACCAATTCTACTTTTCAGGTTCTCGACCTAGAGTTTTCTCTGTTTCTCCCCTTAATCCTTCCCTTCATTGGAGTTGCATAGAAAATTCTAAGTTATTTCATGCATGGCCATACTGATTTGCTCAGGTTTTTTGGTTCTTACATTGCTAAGCAATGAACAATCAAACTCCTTTGCCCACAAACCGAAGAAGTGTACAAGCTCCTACTTGCAGCACAGAGGAGCTTTATGGTTGAAACCACTTAGTGTGTGCTACATAATACCAACTGCACAAAAAACATTTGCCATTTTCTGAGTATCTTTCTTCCTAAGGTGATTTTCTGCCTCTGGCTACCAACACCACTGTGCCACTCCCCCATGCAGGAAAACTTTCCAGAAATACACTTGCATATGCATAATCTCAGTAATGTTAATATTGCACCCTTGGAAATGAAAGCACCATCTGGTCCTACTGTAGAGAAGTTCATTACTGAAGGAGTGGCCAGAGGTCATCACCTTTCATTAACACTGACAGTGTTATAAGCAGAGTTTGGCTCAATTATAGCATACCTCACTGCTAAGAAATAGAAGAGGAGGTATTAAAAATATAGACACCATAGAATGGGAGGAAGGAGCAAAGAAGTTCTTTTAGTGATATGAATCCTTTAAAAAATAATCAGGTTAAAAATGATCCACTTGGTATTTTGATGAAAATGGATTTTCTCATCCTGTGAACCAGAAAGAAAATGTGGCAGTAAAATAGCTTCTGGCATGACTTAATTATCCCCTGAAAGACTCAGGAGCCAGCTCCAGTAAAGCACTTAAATGCATGCCGAACTTTAAGCACATGGGCATTCTCAAGGGACTATTCATATATCTAGAGATAAGCATGTGCTTAAGTGCTTTGGCAAGACTCAGATTAAATTGAAGTCTCTCACTGGGGCCTGGAGTCACAGCTAACACATATGGCAAGCGTGACAAGTGCTTGAGATGTCCTGTCCACCTGGGCACTTATAAAGTCCTCATTGTCCAGACTATCTAAATGTTTCCCAATAAATGAAAATAATCCATCACCATCTTCTTGCTTCCTGACTGGCATGTAGGAAGAGAATTTAAATAGGTACATGTATCTGTAGACTAAATCAGTTTACTAGAGAAAACCAAAACAAGGACATGAAGTTGCCATATGTTTCTGCTTCTGCTGAAGCTAGTGGTCATGCTTGTTTTTCCTGGAAATTTGTTCCACAAGCTTAGTCTGGATATTGCCAGAGCCTTCATTTATTTGTCAGTAGTGGCAAGGATCCAGTAGATGAAGTTCTTGCAAGAAAAAAAGGACTGCAGGGATCACTGACCTCTCAAGTAACTATGTTCAAACATACCAAAGGGTTGAAGTCTCAAATAAAGCATCCATCTGAAAGCCACTGAGGAGCCACTCTAGGCTGTACAAGGGCACATGACCTTAAGGACTTGATGATGTTTCTTGGAAGAACACATGGTCCTGGACCCAAAGTCTAGGCATAGTTGTTCAAACAAGCTACTGGGGTCTTGCTGCTGCCCCGCTCTTAGTAAAAGCTACAAGCATCCAGCATCATGGAGGTGCCCAGATTAGACATTGCTGCTCAGTCCAAAGGCCAGTGTTTTCAATACAGAGGCTACAGAATAAACAGTTTTCTGAAGAATTCCTCTCCTCTTTTATCAAATTCTTAAGAGAAATATACAGCGGGCTGTGTACCTTTCTAACAGCATCCCCAGGTAATTTGGCAAGACTGTAGCTGTAGGGAGAACTGCTTCTTATTGGACCCTAAAAGCAGCCTTCTGGCTTGAGGAGGATGGGGAGGCTGCAGCTGGGCTGGGTTTGTCTGTTCAGTATCAGCGATGTATTTGGTGAGGTGAGTGCTTGAAACAGGTGCATTGCCAGCCATGCAAGCTTATAAAAGCTAAAAAAAAAAAAAAACCAAAAAAAACCAACCAACCAACCAACCAAAATCACTTCTGGCAACAAAAAGGTTAATAGAAACAGTAGGTATAAAGATAACTTGAACCCTCATTAAAGAAATTCAGTTATTTAGTCAATTTTACTTATTTACAGGCTAGAAGATTAATGAGCTCAAATACAAACTGAGACAATAATTAGGTTTCAAAAACATACTATAACACAATCAATCATTGCTTGGGAGTATAATGACATTAGGGTAGAGCCCTCTTTCAGCTGAAGTTATTAGCATGTGATTGGTGAAGACTGGACTTGAAGAGAGAGCCTACCCCAGGGTCTTGTAATAAAATGAAAGAGGAATCTTAAATAAGGAGAAACTATGTCTTTGACCCTTTGTCCTTTGCCTGTAGATGTAGAGATACTGTATTTGGGATTTAGGGCTCTGTAACAGGACTTTAGGGACTGATGGCATTTCAAAAGACAGTTGGTATTTTACTTTAAACAAGACTTTACTTGAGACCTAATATGACACAGACAGTATGTATATGTCCTCTAATCCAGTCTTTGATACTATTAGCATCTCCTTCTGAGGCATTTCACATCTCTTCTCAAAGTCTTTGCAGACATATCAACTTAGAGAAGGAATTCCAAATGTCACAGAACACAAAGTGGTACAAAGAGTGAAAAATAATAAAAGGAAAGAAAAGCAGAAACTGTACAAAAGCAAATTTCTCAATTATTTTTGCTGAAGCCTTTTATTTTTGCTGAGGAATCACATAAATGGCTTTTATATACTCTTTGTGAGGAATCTGGGTAAATGTTACAGAAACCCAGCATCAGCTGCGTTCACAGAGAAAGAGACATTGAGACTTTTAAGATTTAAGTCGAATTTCAAAGTCAGGTTTTTATCCATTTGTCAGTTGAACCCAGCTCCCACAGTGGTAATTCTCTTACTGATTTGAATAAGAGAAAAGTTACAACAGTGTGTGTAATATTTCCAATTTCACCTCTAGCTGAAAGCAGATACTTCAAGAAAAGGTTTTTAAAAGAGGCCATGGCATTTACTCACATTCTCTAAAATGTCTTTGAAAATCATAGGCCAAAACAATGTTTGAGAAGCAAAATAGAAGTAGCCTAATTTTCAGAGATATCAAGTTGTCACAGATTTCAGTAATTTCAGTATTTCTCAGGTGTTAAAATCATACTACATCCTTCCACATACCTATATACAGGGTTAAGTACCTAAGTGTCAAATTCTGAAAAATGTCAGTCTCTACCCTCACATGCACTTCTCATGGTATCCAGGTAAATATACACTTCCACAAATAACTTATGCATCATCACTACATCTAAAATGAAATCTTCATAATTTCCTTCACCTCAAGGGCTCAGTGGCACATCCCCTGCATTTTGCTACCATCATGATTCTCTACAGACATCTAGTTGCTATTATTTATTCACTGTGGTATTCTCAGTTATCCCAATTCCGTAATGAACAATTGAAATGGATTGCAATAAGGACGTGACACACAGGAATAAGAAGCTGAAATGTATTTCCCAGCTTCAACCTTCTAACCTGAGGGAAGGTTATGATAGTTGACATGACTGAGGTCAACAGCAATCAGTTCTAGTGGTTACTGTCACATACTCGGAATACTTTTGACAGCATTTCAGAGCAATTCCAGTAGTTGATAAATCAAATGCAGAAGAGCCTAAACTCAAAATGTACTGTAAATAATCTCAAAATGCAGGGAAAATACAAAAGCAAAACTATATTTTAAATCAAGAATGTGAAAACAGAACAACGTGCAACTCAAGTCAATACAATCAATCCTGGTAACAAGAGCAGTCAATGCAATTACATTTTTTTAAAATCAAGTGTCCTTCTACTATGAAAACCAAGAAAGGAAGGAAAAAAATGAACATCCTCCTCTCTAGCAGCATATGACAATTACAGTTTTACCAAACACAGCTAAACAAGGGACAGAACAAATGTATGTTCTGAAAACCCCAGCAAAGGAGCCAGTACCATGTAAAAATCTTTGGTCCAATGGACAAGATTTTACTTGACTGTCCTTCCGATCCTGTACAAGTAAGCTAATTTTCACCCACTGAGAGAAAAATGCAATTTTTCCAGTCACATTTTTCTAAATTTAAGCTTCTTAACCTTCCTTTTTTCTTCCCCCCATGATAGAAACACCAATGTGATGTATGACATTAAATCAAACCATATGATTACAATTGCCTAGGTAAGAGAACTTGTAAGCTATCTTTTACCCATATGAATTTAGGTCACAAAAAAGCCTGGATGGAAAAACTGACTGTTATTTACCCATCTGAAAATTCTTTTCTCTTGACCAAAAGTGAATTTGAGGCATTTTCAAAAATCAAATAATGCCCCCAGTTATTTGATTTAAGAATTGATAACATGTTTATCCTCTCATTTTTTCCCCTTCCCACAGAAGTCAGCACACGCCCTGCCCATGGAAAGCCTGAAGCATAAGGATCTCAATACAGTACGTTCCGAGGTGGGAATTTTAGATTTCCCATTAATTAGGCTCCATGCCCAGAATGAAATGATGCCTTTCTTATAAAAACATTACTACTGACCTGAGCCCTGTGAAAGAGACTGAATGAAGATAAGAGCAAGCAAAAGGAGTCTTTCTGATGACCCTCCTTAATTAAGATGATAGTTTTAGGATGGAGAGTATTTAATGATCTTGTGGTAAATGTTTGAAGCTGGACTACCAAAAGGAAGATGTAGTGGTCACAAAGCGTGAGTTTAGAGATCTGCACCACCTAACTGTGGATATCTAATTGTGGGTGTTAAGCCCTTTACCTATGTCCAGGGCAGCTGTTTCTGTCCAGAAAGAATATGAGAACTTTGGCTGCCAAACAGGCTACCTGAGGAAGGTGCACACCAGCAGCACCCTCAGCTCACCCTCCAAGGGTATGTTACAATGTGTATGCATGGCCGATTGAAGCAGAAAACATGTTTTAGCAGGTCATAGGTAGTATTTCCTGCCGTCAGGCTTTGCACACACTTATCTCTATCACCTTCTCCACAGCATCTGTTTGGACACCTGTCTAGAATGGAAAAGTCATTCATTTCATTCAGGGTTGCAAATTGGTTTTAGCCATAGCATCCCTATGCAAGAGATCATCATTGCCTGTAAATGACGAAAGACAGTGACAGTCTTACAAAACTTAAACATGAATGACTACTTTGATTTGTAGTATCCTAAGCAAAAATACTGCAAGCATACTTCCAGCAAATCATCTATTTCACATTTAACTAGTACAAAAGAACTGCAGATACCAACAGTTATTGATGTTATATTATGTGCTTGCATATGGTAGAGAGAAAATACAGTTTAACTGCATTTTTCTTTTTCCTCTTACAGAAACGATTTAATTTTAACACCCCTTTCTCCTGGTAGAGAAAACTGAACTTAGTATTTCCTGTTATTTCCAGCTTAATGACTATTCATCTGTCATTTTTTCATCACCAGTGTTTTACACATATATGTCCAGCCCCAAGCAGTCTAATGATGACAGAAGTATTTGTGGATCCCTGATTTGTTACCTGTATACTTTCCGTGTAGTATTTCCTCACCAGTTTTAAAGTGTCTCAGGAAATCTCTATAGGATTCCATGGATCAGATAACATGAAAGAATCTGTAAACCTAACATATGTTGAATTGTGGACTATTATGGCTAAAACAGTAATCCCTACGCATCTTATGGATCATTCATAAAGCTGCATATTCAGTCTTGAAGACAGTTATGGCACAATGAAACTAAAATTATTGAGAAAAAAATTGAAGAAAACAATTCTAAAGGTGAGAGAAGGAAACACAGGGTATGCTTTGCCATCCCATTATTTAATATTTTTCAAGACAATAATGGGGATTTAGTAAAGCAAGTAGTTCTTAGAGAGAAACTATCTTCATTTTCAACGTAGTTTAATGCCTTTTGAAATTAAGTATACTGTTCATCAATTAGGAACAAAAGAGAGTCACTAAGTAAGAATTTGTAAGTTCTTCAGCTCGGCAAGTGATGCTCAGGTAGACTTCCAGGAAAGCTGAATAGAAAGCTGGGCAGCACTGCATGATCAATACAGCCCACATCACATGACAGGAAACCAGCTAACACTGAACAGCTCTAGCAGACCACCACTGCTGCTGTGGGGTGATGCTGTCAATCCCTGTCACTGCTGCACAGGACTCTGACCCTGAAGAGAACTGGAACGAATGTGGATCTTCCCATCTTAAGTCACAGATCCTGGAAAAACACTAATAAATGTATTCAATTTGAAGAGAATTCCTCTTCATCATCACTGAAGAGAATTCCTCTTTGTCATCACTGATGTCTATTTCAGATTAAATGAACTATTTCTTACTACACAACCCAGCTGACTAGACCACAAATTAATCCAGCTACACCAAAAGAGATAAAGGTACTCATCTTCAAGCAGGGTATAGTAACACTGATGTAAGATCTGGGCCATGGTCTATATCACAGCCATTGCTAGCTTCCCTGGCTTTACAAAAACAGGTCCTAAACCAAACAATCAAAAGGACACAAGTAACAACCAGGTAATACAAGACCACCTTGTATGAGTTGAAGTTCCAGCAACTTTTGGCAATTCAAATCTATTGTGGTTGCTACAGCTGGGTTCAGCTTCATGGTCTCAGCAAGACCTTCAAAAATGGACAGGGCTTGAGACAGAGCCAAGCTTCTTGTCAGCGCTTCATACTTCAAGGCATTAGTATTTATAATTCTGGCTACTTAACACAACAGATTCTAGCATGACAACTCCTAGAAAACTTATACTGGAATCTTCATTTCCAAGATTTGCACCAGAGCTTAACTAAATTTCAAAGCATTTGTATGGCATGCCTGTTTAAACTACTGGCTGATGTTTCATGTTTTAATGTTTTAAGTAAAGTTAAGTATGACAAGTCAATGAAAGAGCTTTTAGTAGGTCAATAAACCACAGACCTATCATATCACTAGGTGATAGCTATGCAAAGCATAGAAGGAAATTTAATGTTATTAAAAAAAAAATAGCAATTACAGCTACTTCCAGCTTAGCTGCATAATCACACCAGCCAGTTGATTGTGAATTGAAGAGGTAAATAATTATATTTTGTGGAAGGAAAACAAGCTCTTTGTAGACTTTTATTTGTCTAATATTTTTAAATGCTCTTGGGTGTGGAAATTTTTATATATTTAATATAAAATGATCTTCTGGATGTCCACCATGAAGTCTGTTCTGTAATTACCTAGTGCCTAACGTGGAGTAGGGGGGAACGGGCTGGGGAAAAATACAAAGCAGATGAAAAAAAGAGGATTAAAAAGATTTCTGAGAGGTTGAATTTAGTTTTGGGATCTCTTCAACCATATGGAAATTGAAGGGGTGTTAAAAAAGTTCTAAGACGGGATGCACAGGACAAGGGTGGGAAGTTTCCCTTATTACTGTCAGGAGACTAAAATAAAAATTTTAAAAAACCAAAACCCCAAACAACCAACTTTTTATACACAAGACAGAAGCATTCCTGTCAGATCAATTCTGAAATTGTTTACACCTGATCAGACACATATGAGAAGTCTCTTTTAGACAATCAGGCAAAGATTAAAGAAAAATTCTCAGGGACAAACTATTACTGGCCTCATCTGCTCCACAGTGCTTGGAGATGCCTGGTATAGCTTTTGAGAATAGCAGCTGCTTGTTGCCTGGTGTAGCATCACTCCATGTCCAAGCCTTGGGTCTGGACTCAAGGGCTGCAGTGCAAGAGATGTTACATCACACAGGGACTCATGGCTGGAAAATATCAGGGGAGACCCAGGCTGAAATCAAGTGCCTAGTTAAAATCACACTGGAGAACCTACTGTCATGTTTTTTTCAAATGTAAAGGGAAAAAACATTTGTGTTTCTTCTGGATGCCATTTCTTTTTTGACTGTAAATTACAGGATTTAACATATATAAATCTTTCTGTGAGAGGACTGCTACACTTAAAACCTCATAAAATGCCCATGGATTCCACTGCCATCAGAGCTAACCAGTGAATCTATTATACTGCAAAATGGTATTTTACAAAAAATTTGGAAAATTTCAGAAAGCTTGGGAAAAGCATTTTAACCCACTTTTGCCTTATCTTAGGATCTAAGCCTCTCAATCATTTGCACCTTCTCTAAGGTGAGAAATACACTGCAGTTTTAAAAGTGAATCAGAGTAGAAGGTATGACAAGTCTGTGAAGTATGCCAAAAGATAACTACATATCAAATCTAAGTCTTTGAAAAAAATCCATTTGAGGTCGTAGAAGGTAATGTATGAATATGTTTGCCTGCTGCAGCAGGACCTTCTGGGGAAACACTGAAAATCAAAATTATGTCTGTAAAGATGTACCACCAGAATCTCACATGAAATAACTTTGTTTGTAAAGGCTTGGCAGGCAGGTGACATTGGCTTTGGGGAATATTACAGGGTGATGTGCAAACCCAAATCATCTAGGTACACTTGGAAAACATAGCCAGAGATGCTTGCTTAGCATACAGGGAGAAGTAGCAAGCTTAATCAAGGAGAGAATTAGAAAACTGGCTGCAGAAACTTCTCCTTTACTGCTGCAGTTGAAAGGTTGGGTCACTGCACTGGCATTCCACAGATGTACATCATGGTGCCAGATCTCAGCAACCTTGGACAGATCACTTTTTTCCTGTCTCTCTCTGCTCCCTTGGATAACCCTGACCTTTGTGTAAGTCCATAAGGGTGAGTTATCACAAGCATTCAGTTTTAAAGCCATTGACTTATGTGGAGAATAAGATAGTATCCCTGACTAGTCTTTTCACTCCAGTTGCATCTTCAGTCTTTCCTGTGGGGTCAGAGTCCTACTCTTCCTGGTACTGCATAGAGAACAAAAGGGACATTTTTAATCTTAAAAAGACTTTTTCGGTATCTGAGGCACAGAAGAAGATAATCTATTATCACACACCATCCTTTACACATTAAAGCACCATTCAAATGACTGGCAGATAGAGGTCTGAATGGGAAAACGGCTAAATAGCAGTATCTGTAGTGCAATGAGGTTTACAATTAATGACTGAACAGAAAAATTAACCCCAAAAAGTTATAAAAAATAATAGATAGATGATCGTAATTTTGTTTTACCAAGTATGAAAAATGACAAGCAGAATGGCAAATAGGAAAACACAAACATATACTGCTAATCTCAAATAAGTAGGGGTTGTACTGAAAAAAGTGCTTACAGTGAATCCTATAATTCAGTGGGATTAATTATAGTTAAGAAAATAACTTCTGTAAAAAATATCTGCATAAAATATAGAGTTCAGCAGCGAGTGTAAATATCAGAGGGCACAGTTGCCTTAAAAAATTGTAAGGTAAAGATGGATAATTGGACAGAGAATGATCACAGCAGGGGTTAAGATAAATAAGACATTTTTAAAGTACATACAGAAGGAGAGGGCAGTGAAGAAGACAGAAGAGTTTCTTAAAAATAGCAAGAGTAATTTATTGACATAAGTAGTAAGGGCAAAAAAAGGGGGAAAAATGAAATTAATTCTTTGCCTGAGTGTGCAGAGAGGCGAGGCGACAGATGCCAGAAAGAGACATAAATTTCCCAGAGGAGAAAGAGAAGTGCTTAAGGAAATCAAAATCATGCTAGTGCTGGTGATCAAGAAAGTGGAATGTTGGGAAAAAAAAATTGCAAGAACAAACACGTTGCATCCCAAAATCCAAGGGAGAGAGGAAGGAATACTGCAGATGCTTAGAACCTGGAAAGCACTTGGTGGGAACCTGTATGTGTTGGGAGAAATCTGACACTGTGCTGCCTTATGGTTAAAGCTAAGGTTGTGGATGCCACCCAGAAAGCTGGAATTTTTGCTTCAAAGACCTTCTGGCAGTAAAGGAAGTTTTACTAGCAATAAAAAGGTCAGTCTTCTTTGCTTCCTTCTTACATGCTGGTTTCCTTTCCATCACCTGCTTTTTGCCAAGTCAGCCTGTGACAGAAAGGGTGCCTGTGAAGGAACATTCCTGAGGAGCACTTTGGAGGAATGTGGCCACCATACTCCCCCATAGCGCATCTCAAATCCCCTGCTGCAGCTGCAGTACTCGGTACTGCTCCCAGTGGGCATTTCTGCCGTCGAACTACCTTTTAAGCAGACATAGAAAACAGAAGCCTTACCAAAGACATAGAGAATCCATACTGAATTGAAAAATCAGTGACCTTGGTCCATAAAAGCTACAGATCCTAAAGGACTTGGTCCCACACACACCAGCTCAGCTGTGACTCTTCCATCGATGCCACTGGAATTGCTCACGACCATCCATTTGAGCACACGTTTCTGCTCCAGTGAAGAAGCAGAAACTAAACTGGGCCTACAGCATGTGTATCATACAAATGGAAATAGCAAACAGCAGTAGAGGGACTGATCTTGGAGGGAGATGGTGTCAATGACACTCACTTAAGCTAAAAAGTCAGGCCCTAAAAGAATTTGTGGGGAATTTGGCTACACTAAGAGTAGACAGTACTTGGAGAAGCAATGGGGCAGCTGCTATTTGTAGAAGTTTAGAATGGTTATTCTAAACTTAGTCTGCAAGTATTGAAAAGGGGTCAGTACTGAAGGATATGCACAGATGCAACCAGGAAAAAATTTCTGATTGCTGAGCATGATCAGGCAAGGTGCTGAGTGCCAGTTCCTCAAAGGAGCTCCACTGATCTTTACCAGTTGAAATCCGGCCTCTACATGCTTCCCTCTACATCTAGCAACATGATTTCAGAGCTCTGAATCATGCAGAAACATTTTTTCACTGTACAAGATTATGCTCCCAGGGCCTAATCCCACTGACATCAGGGGCAGACCTTTGAAGAGCTCTGAGGGTTGGTAGGGATTTCCAATGAATATATCCAGTGTTATCATTTACAGGACTTCCCAAATTATCCCTGAGTAACTGGCTTTACTTGTCTGAGGATGGCTTTGATAATACTTCCAATCAGAGCATTAACTAAGGCCATGAAAGTAAAACAGGTTGATACCAAGTGCAAGTGCCTGCATCAGATATGGAGGGGGCAGGTGTGGGGAGTACAGCAGTGAGGATTTAGTGAAACATCAGTGATCAGTGGCCAGGGGCTGTGCTCTTTCGATGAAACTGCCCAGCTATCATTCAGCAACCTTTGCAGACAATAATAACACGCCTAAAATAAATAGAAGTGCAACTGAGAAATTTAGGACAAGACAGAAATAAGAGCAGAAGCTGTAACTCTTTGGAAGATTTATAATTTATGACCATTTCTTGGCATGAGTTCAACTGTGACCTCTCACCTGGCAGCTGTCTTTATGCTGCTTTCTCCTTCCACCTGCCTAGTGAGAAAACAGCCACCATCTCTGTAAGCATGGATAAATCTGTCATAGTGACTTACACAATGAACTCTCTGGAGAGAAACTGAAGTAGTCCAGAGAATAAATCTAGCTCTCAGAAATAGTAGTGAGGTTGTCCAAGTTTACAGCATCTCCTTCTAACCCCTTTGGTGTGGACCTTAGTGACTATAATTATTACTGGCACTATCTGATATGCTGAAGCTGCAAATCCTCTGCAACAGGATGGGTGTATTGCTCAGGACAAGTCAAGAGTCAGACACGAAAATCATCCAGGACAGGCCAAGGTTGCAATCTGCAGCTCTCATCTGGTGCAGCAGCTTTAGGCTTTAAAGCCTTACACAGGACATCCAGGTGGGAAAATACGGTTTTACAAGAGAAAAATGTCTTTGCAGAAGTGTTCAGATCACAAGGACAAAGCACTGAAATAGATCATTAGATTTTAAGGCCAAAGAAGTATTATCAGTTTAGATGGATTAGTGGGGTCTTTCCACTCTTCCTACCCTTCTGATAGGAACATGGCAGATTTTAAATTGATGCTGAATATAACCCATGCCAGAAAGGCATCTTCTAATAAAACCCCTTTAAGGCAAACCATCTTCATATGTTCCAGTAAAGTGCTTTAACCAAACCAAATGGCTGGCTGTTAGTGGGGCTTACATTTAGTAAAAGAAGCTAATATTATTTTCAAATTAACTGTTTAAAAAAGAAGTATCAGATAGCACTTTTTGCTCATGGTTAATGTTAGGAATTTATACCTAAATAATTTATGATGGCTTTGGACTGTGATTCACCCATGTAGTAATAGGTGGCAAATTGTAGTAATTCTTACAGGTAGTCAAAGAATTGCCCAACAGTGTAGCTTACTTTGGACACCACCTGCAGATGTGCTTGGACACCTTTCAAAGAGATTTACAACACCTATGACATCTTTTGAGCCACACAGAAATAGGACCTTAGTACAAAGGCAAGGAAACTACAGTATCATACAACATTATGACCAGGACCAATGCCAACATCACGAAGTCCCCTTCAGGCAAGTCCATTATTGTCACCAGATGTTATTTTTATTCACGCAATTTCTTCCTCCTATTCCAGTTTGCATCTGATCTTGATATTGTCTCATGAACAAGGAAAGTCAAACTAAGACATCTGCAAAGTCACATTCAACTTCACCATAGCATGGTTTTGCTCTGGAGAAAGCAGTAAATGGTAGCACAAATGGGTAAAGAGAGGTTCCTGCATCCACCCTTTCTACTGGAAACGCTGCTATGTAGCCAGGTTTATTTTTATTTTCCTTCTGGGCCCTGAAGGGTGCACTGCAGCTGGTCTATGTTATTCTCACCTCTCTATCATTTTCTTCCTCATCATTGTTTTGTGTAAGATTTAGAGTCAAGATTTACACTCTGCAATTTTACCTTGAGTATTCCTCAAACATTATCACCCACACCAGGCATGGATTTCTTCTGTTGTGCTTAAGTTGTTTCCACCCTTTTTCCTGCAGTGCTCAGGCTCCAGAGGTCTACAACATTTGCCATACCTTAACCTACAGAAGAAACTACTGTGCAAAAAGGGTATTGTTTGTCTGGAATTCATGAAATTACAAGACTTTCTATTCTATTATGGCAATAACACTCAAATCTTTTGTTCTCTACATCTCCATCATTAGTAATATCAAGACTTTTCCTTCAGCCTTTGTCCATATTCCTGCTTTGTATTTATAACCTTCAAAGAACAGGGAGGCCTCTGATGGGATGAAAAAGAACACTGACCAAAGGAGGGCTCAGTTTCTGCAAGGGTTTTATTATAAAATTCGGTGTCAAACCAAATAATCAGAGAGACTTGGTAGGATTCACCTTCCAATTACTTGAAAGATGGGAAGTTTTTTTGCCATTGAGGCAGGCTGCAAGCAAGAATTAGACTGCATACCTTCAATGGGCTTTCCTAAAACAAAAAAAAAGAAACAATTTGTCAAGAACTTCTGTACAAGTGTCCCTGTCCAAGTACCACAATAATATTATGAACAACTGTGTAAAAAAATCATACAATGTGCTACCCAGGCTGCTAAAGCCAGATGTTCAAAAGTGCTGAGTACCCTCAACTTCCCATGACCTGAAGGGAGCAGGGCCTACTTAGACACATTTATTACCATGCAGAACTGGGAACTGAGAAAACAATCTTGCATGTGCTTTTCTCTTTAAACATGCATTTCCATATTGCTTAATTAGATGATTCTGAAAGCATTTGGTTAGAAGCCATGTAAGGCACATTCCAGTAAAAGACATGGACTGCAGTTTCCAAGATTTAGTTCATAAATGCACTGTGGTAATCGTAATATCCCACCTACTGTTGACAATACAGTAATGCAGCGTAGCATAACTCTGCTGGCTGAGGTAATGATCAGGTGGCATGTGAAAGAGGGAAAGGAGAGGAAGAGAAGAACAAGCTACTGGCCCTCCGGGGGAAATTGCTGTACCTTGTTGCTCTCAGGCCTTTCTATTCTACATTTCAGCTCTCATTCTTCTCTTTTCTTACCTTCCCCCCCCTCCCCTCAGTATGACTTGTATATTCCACAGACACACAGCTCAGTCAAGAGATTATATCCTTGTAACATTAAATACAATTAGATGGCAAAAAACCACCACCACTGTTGTATAGATCTACGGTGAAAAAATTTCTACAAGAATATGTTTTGACCTTCTAACTCATGGCCCTTCTTAGACTGCAAAACCCCATTTCTAAGCAGATCTATCTTCAGGAATTTGATTTGCCATCCTCCCGGTCTTTTGCACAAAATGAGGCCCTCTGCCTTGTCTGAATGAAAAGAAACTTCTAAATGTAACAGAGAATGGGAGGAAAACACAGAGTCAACACACCAAACATCTTCACCAAAACAGCAGTACAGTCAAACTGAGTCTGAATACATTCCTCAAGATCTAAGTTCCTCAAGACCATATCTGACTAAGCACAAAATTGACACCTTCAAGAAATTTTTCTAATGGCCATGAATTTTCACAGATTAATCTTTTTTTAAAATTTCACATGCTAAAGGATAGATTCTAACCTGAACCACAATGATTTATACTCATGGTCTCCACTCCTGACCTTGTCCACACACTGCATGACAGTCCACAACTTGCTTGTATTACCAGCAAGGTTTCCTTCACTACACAAATTGCTGCCTGGCCACCATGGTGGTGGTGTCTAAAGAGACAGATTGAGAGAGCTCAGAGACTCACAGCGCATGGTGCTACAACTGCAGCAAGCTGTTTTCTTCTTCTTTGTCATTTATGTCTGAAAATGGGATATTTTTTCTGGGCCTGAACGTGGAAACTCAAAAAAAAATTCTAGGGAATAGCAATAAGAAATGTTGCTTGCTCAGCAAGATTTGGGAAGAAAGGAAATTATCTATTTTGTGGATTGAAATTATCCCCTTAATGAATTTGGCTCACTATTTCTAGTAAAAAAAAACTTCATGCTTTATTTTTTAAAAAAAAAAAGCATCAGCTGTCCAAAAATACTGAACAGCTGTCCTGAAATAGCAGATTTTCCTATACATTTTTTTTATGATTCAGTCCATCCCATAACTTTGCAATGAGAATTGCAGACAGTTCTATTTTGCTTGCAAGAAATATGCACAGTAAGGCATGTCCCTCATAATCTTCTGTGATTAATGTATAAAAACAATCAGAATATATTTATACAATGTTTTGTAGAATTATTGAGATTGATCTTGGTTTCCCTCACAGCCAATGGCTAAGGAGCACTTTAATCTGCTACAGGTGAAAAGGTAATGCAAACACTTGTGTTAATTTAGGACAGCTATTGGGAATATTTCATGCCATATTTCAAATACAAATACTCTTTGGCTGTCTCCAAGTTAAGGAAATATAAAGTCATTAGTATATGGTTTTCTACAATCTATTGTAAATAATAAAATTACACAGGTCATTTGACCCAAATTGAGATTTCTGCCTAGTTTCTTCCCAATCCTGGCTTCCAGGGGACAACGAGAGGAGCAGTCTGCACCATGGCATCACAGTGCTGCAAATCCCACTCCATAATGCGGTGGAAATGGCTTTTCAGGACATTCTTGGCAAAGCTTCCTAAAGATTGAGAGAGACTCTTGCCATCTGAGTTAATGGAGAAGCCCCCTTTGCCCTTCAAGACCAAACAATGTTTTTAAAAAAATGTTTTATGCAAATAGTTTTCTTGAATATTTTTTCCCCCTGATGTACAGGTTAAGATTCTCATCTCCTGTCAGCTGGATTACAATTCTGGCACTCACACAAGAACCCTTACTAAGCACACTGCAAGGAAGAGCTTATACATGTGCTTATACAAGACCTTATATTTAGTCTTCAGCAGGTCAGTTGAGAAGATTATTTTATGTAGGCTTGGACTCCTTTTCATAGCAACAAAGGAAATATCCCACATGGATCTAAGAGGAGAGATGTCCCATGCAAATCCACTATTATAGAGCACCCATTCAGAAGGGTCACAATTTATTCCGCCTCTTCTTGGGAGGTTTGTGTTCCTTCTGCAAGCTGAACTTCCAAGTCTAAAATTACCTACTGTACCTCTTGCACTTCACATGCTAAGGCATCCATCTCCATCCCAAGTCCCTCATATAATATTGTCTTAATTTTATTCATATACTCAGACAAAACACTGAGACACTGAACACTTCAACAATGAATGACAGACTAAAACTCCAGCAGCAGCAAAGTGCTCATGCATCAAGTAGCATTCTGATCCCAGACACTGTCTTCTATCCCCTCCTAAACACACCATCTTTCAAAAATCCCCACCTGCTTAATCTCTGTTGAGTTTAGAAGCTTTCTACAGCTCATTTCTATTCTGTAAAACCATGGAGAAAAGCTGGAAAGAAAAAGGATACAAAATGAAACAGGAGAGATTAAAATAATCCCAAATATGTTCTGGATAAAACCAACACCTGATACAGGGACTACATCTTCACTGAAGTCAGTCAGGTGTTCACTTCCTGCCCTTCAAGGTGAGTTTGGCTCATGATATGGCCTGACATAATTTATTGCCTGGACCCTAGAGTACATTAGCTCAGCCTTGCAGTGATGAGGAAACTGCAAAAACTGTTGAGCTACTTTTCATCTATTTTGAGTATAAAAGCAACCCAAGTAATCAGTCTGTCTTGAAAAGCAGTATATGAAGCCTTGCACGTGTTCTGTCTAGGAGACTGAAAATATTGTGCAGAAACTATGTCCAGTGGCACAGAGTTACTCTGAGAAATGAACTCCATTTATTCATTCAGATGACAGCTCATCTCAGTCTAAGGGTAGTTATTAATGAGCAGCCAGCTCCTAATGCACTAAGACCTGGGGGACTTGGGACAGTACCTGGCTCTAACAAGGACTTTGCATGCAATTTACACTCATGAGAGTTACTATCAATTGCAGGCACCTGAGTTAGGGGCTGAGGATCCATACATATTCAACAAAGACAGGTAAGCCTCCCGAGATGGTCAGACTTTAGGAAAAAGCTACTTCTCTACCTCAATTGCTGAGCAATTTTATTCATTCCTAACACTGGCAGATAAATATGCCCATGCTTTTGCTCAGCTCTTCCTCTCCCCCTCCTCTTGCTCCTTGGAATGTGGGGAAATGCCAACCATGTTTATTGCATCATCTGACACATGGGGGTTTTGCATCTTGACAGAGAAAATGAGCAGTGATAATCATGGCTCTACGAAAATCTTCATTGGGGATGAATTAAATGTATAAATGTGGCATAGGGTTGTACAACCACTGAGACCAATTCAGTCTACCTTATCAGTGACTTAAAAGACATGCTAACTGATGCTTCCTGGGTAATCTTGCATAGGCCCTTCTGACCAGGTAAAGATAACAGCAGATAATACCAGCTGGAATCCATGACATTGGCTGTGCAGAGATGGCACATAGGTTGACCTCCTTGAGACTTCTCATTCTTGGAAAGGTATTCCTGGTGCAACAAATGGTCTGGACAGACAGTGCATTCTGAAGAGCTGATGGAGTCTCTACCTCAGAAATAAAGTTGATTCACTGCTTTTCACCAACTCTAAACCCTTATGTTGAAAAACTATAATAATAACATTGTAACAATAATTTTTTTGGAAGTACCTTTTAACACTTTCACATGGGACTCCTCACACAAGTTTCCACAGCACTACCCAACTTTGCCCTGGAACAGCACACTTCTAGGCATTCAAACACAGAGTTAGAATGCAGAGGGATTACAGAGACCAAAGTCAGATTAAAGTATCATTTCATCCCTTGGGTCTGCAAGCTATTGGCTGTGAATGTAAAGGAATTATCACACACCAGCTTACTTCTTACAGGTGGCCTGGCAGGAATGCATTCCCCTTCAGTTAAAGATCTTTCACAGGGAGAAATAGAAATTTTCTGTTCCCTCAATATTTTTTCATTTCTTTTCAAGCATTTATACAAGTATTCAGGGGCTTAACCAGAAATGAAAGTAATTCATTTTAGGTTATGTGTATTAAGAGGCTTTGGGACTCTTCCACCTGTCTGACTGTGTTAAAGATTTTGTTGGCTGACTCTTTTTTTACCCCTAACCAGTAAATCCCAGGACTGGATTATTCTGTCTACCTGAAACAAATTCTCTTTTTACACTGAGAGGCATTTAAAGCACTTGAAAATGTATGAGATTCGTTCAGTATATTTACTGAAGAATTTAGTTGTAACCACTTATAAACATCTGTTGCATTTTAGCTCAATAATTGTAAATAACAGAAATATAATGGCATGCCCACATCAGATGCCATCTCTTTGAAAAAGAAAAGAAGTTACATTACTCTTACCCAGCACTTGATTGCTAAAAAAAAAAAAGTATAAAAAAAGTACAACATAGTGCTTGGGGAAGCAGAGTTGATTAATGGACTAGCCTGTTAAACCATCTGCTCTTGAGGACCCAGCTCTGAATCCCAGTGCCCCCAGCCGGGTCAGCACTTTTTCTTGTGCTCAGAAGAGACATTAACTCAGACGGCCTTTGCTTTATGAAGGAAGAAACAGTCCATGGAATTTCATTTGCCTTAGGAAAACGTAAATATGTTCCCAGATTCTGAGCATCAATGTTAGCAATGTTTGGTTAAAAGGAAGTATTTGATCAGTGTTGCCTACAAAAAAGAAATCAGGTAATGCCACGACTCAGAAGGACTGAGTTCAAAATGTGCTTCTTGGAGCGGAGAATAATCTGATCATCTTTGGAGTGGAATATCATAAAATTAAAAGGAGAAGAAAAGGAACCCAGGGCTTCTTTGTGGCATGCTGAATAAACCTGCTTCCTGATACTGTCTTTGATAAGGTTCCTATCAGCTTGTCACTTGGGCAAGAGGTAATGATGTCCCAGCAATAAACACTGTAATAATGTTCTGAACCCTTTTAACTAGAGATCACAAAAGCTGAGGGGCAGTCAAAATGCCATATAAAGTTAACTAAGCACCAGAGTGGAGGCCAGAGGCAGATGCCGTGAGCTGAATGTCAGATCAAGGGATGAGATCACCAAAGTGCTTTAAGAGGTATTTCCTGGTTAACTCAGGAATCTCCAGAAACTTTTGTAGTCTTTCTTCCAAGCCTTATGAAAGAACAGAGTGTCGGTTTTATAATAGACATGGAGATGCAAAAACACTCTCATTTGAACTCATCAGATCTCACTAGAACTGTTTTGGGTAGCTTCCCTCCTCAGTGCAATGTTTCAATTAGAATTATCATAAATGATAATGAACAAATGACACAAAAAAATAAGAGCTTTCAGCTCTGAAAAAGTAGCATAACATTTGGTTTCTTGTCTCCAGTGCCAAGTCCTTTACAATACAGACATTCCTAATAAGTTTTTTTTTCACCCTTATAAAACTTATTAGCAATCGTTTTCATCAATAGTAACAATTAATTAGTAGTTCAGTAGTATTTTTTATATGAGAAGTATATGGAAAATGAATTATAATTGTACAAAATACTGTTCACTCAGAGACATTAGCTTCACCTAAATGCAGCCTATATAAAACTGTGACAATTCAAAGCTAGGAGCAAAAATACATAGCAACTATAAGCAATGGTGGAACAACAGGTGTCCAGGATATAGAACCTTAAGTGTTGCCAGAAGATAAGAAAGTCTTGAGAAACTGGGCCAGTGGGATTGCTAGCCCCAAAGTCCTCAACTAAGCAAGACATCTCCCTTGGCTTCGAGTGCCAGTGCATGACTACAGCATTTCCTCCAGCAGCCATCTAGGAACAGGATTCCCAAGGTACCAGTGATGTTCTAGCAATTTTAAACACACTTGTTTTTCAAGTCCAGTTTCAACTTGGTGACTTTGGCCTAGTTTAGTCTCTTACTGTAGACACCTCCCTTACATCATCATGATTACTTCAGTTCCCAGGCTGTAGAGGGAGAGGGAGCCAGGAATGTAGAAGATCAGGAAATCTGAATGAATTTTCCCTTCATGGACATAAATACACATGCATTTGTGTGTAAACATATTATGATTTTTCATAGTCATTACTGCACTGATGCCATATTGTACAACAGAGAAGGTGGAATGTAGATATATACACATGCAGATGCATGTACATGTTTGTGTTAACGTGGTACATATGCCAGACAGATATTATGATTACTTGGTGGCAAATAAGACAATATTGTCCCAGATGGGAAACACCAAAAGTGGCAATTTTTTTCAACTTGAATGCAGTCTTCAAGTAACTCTCACTATGCCTTTCACAACACAGACAGAATCATGAGCCAGTGTTTTCAGACTTCAATGATTAGCCATATGTGTTTCACTGAACATGCTGAGCCTGATACCACTGCCAGCGCCCACTGAAGTCTGTACATTTGCATGAGAATAACAGGAAAATCTGCCTCTGATTACTAAAAAAGATGCTGTATTTTTCTCATCACTGATAGTTTATGCTGCAGGTAATATAACATTTAACACTGGCTTATGGTACATCTCTTCCTTAGCTCCTTTACTCTTGAAGACATTAGGAGAGAAATAACAAAGCCATGCTTTTCTCACCTCCTGTCTTCCATGCACCTGTATGTGTGTGCTGCATCTTCTAACACGGGTTTGTCACTGTTCCACAGCAGCCCATATATTAGCATTGTTAGGTGAGTTATAAATGAGAGCTGAGCCCTGATGTGCTGTGCTCTGTAGAAATACACTTCAAGACACAATCCCAACTACCTACCAATTCTAATAGATGAGATAAAAAAATGTTTGGATGGAGAAATAAAGTACAGAGGTATGAAATGACATATACAGGAGTTAGAGAAATGGAGTCTGATTCATCCTGTCTAGTGCATTAATCCAAGGGCACTACCCTTACCTCCATTTATCTTTTGAAACCAGGACAGAAAAGAAGCTTGAGCAGCAAATATTTTCACATTGAGTGGACAGGAAATGTTAGAAACAAGCAGTAATGGGTGGCTTCTGACTGAAATAATCTTGACATAGTGAACATTGTAGAACATTAAAGCAACGCCAATATTTATTGTACAGATACGTGTATTGATTGAGCAATAAAATGATCCAAAGTAATATATGTTATAATAATTGAACTCCATTCAGAAAAAGACAACTGATGTGCAGAGAAGAAAAAATCACAAAGGACAATATCCATTTATTAAATTAGTTCACACAGGTATCCGATTACTGAGCAAATAGGACTAGCTACTACAAAACACTAGACATTTTGCATGAGCAAAACAAAAAGAAACAAAGGCCATATTTCTAAAAGGTACAATTTACAGCTCTTTGGGGCTTGCCAGTTTAGAATATCTGAGAAATTTGCTGTAGCATTGTGCAGTTCAAATTCTGTAAGGAGCCCTGTGTCCTCTCTCAATCTTTTGCCTTTTATTATGAATGACTAACGACCTTCTACATTCAGCATTACCATACAACACATCAATGCAAACACTGTCCTGTGCTTTGACCATGAGGGCATTACCATTTACAGAACAGGAACTTCCAATTCAGAAAAGATTTAGATAAAATACAGAAGATTTCACTTCCTTCCAAATTCAAACAGATGTGGCATCTCTTTATTCCCTCCCCCATCCCCTTCCTCTTCAAATGTGGGTTAGGGAAAAAAGTAACCTGATTTAGGATTTTCTTTGTTTTTATTATCTCTGGTCCAATTGGATTTATTGTACTAAACTGGCTGTATATTTAAGTTTCTGAGTTCACAAATTATCCATATAGTCTTCCCAGGTTTCATTTTGCATAATTGCTGGTAACAGTTCCAGCTATGGGACTGCTTATACAGCATATTTCCCACTCCTTTGCCAGATGACTGATATTTTTTTATTTTTTTATTTTCATTTTTTTCTCTTTTTTTTCTTTTCTTTTAACAGAGGATTGATAATACTGGGTATTGAATTAGCAATGATGTTCCAATAGAAGACTGAAACTATTTGGATTTGCAAGTATTTTTAGGAGTATACAGCTACATGATACCTGGTGTTGCACTGACTTGATGAGATAAACTTGACTCAGAAACCTGCAAGCATTCAAATTGATTCAACTAAGATTTAATATTGTCCATACACCTACATCCAAAGACTATCTCCTTGCAAAAAGCTTATAGAAGGTCCCAATTTACTCTGTGTTCAGTGCTGGCCAGCCACAAGTCAGGAGATTTAGAGATGACCATTTAAAACAATGCTGACCTTAAATACCTTGCTTCTCTGACCTCTGTACATCTCATTTCTTGCCTGAACGGCATGATCACTGTCTTGGGGTGATTCTGTGGCAATCCTGTATTCCCCATCGCCTGCTTGAAGTTTTTTTGTACCTTTAAACTGCAGCCAGGAGGACTCTTCAAAGCAGCTCACTTAACCTTGCATCCAGAATGTTTGCATATTTTTACCTGGCTTGAGACATTTTTTTCTCTGCTAGTAGCAGAGGAAGGAGGTTTTGCTCTCAACCTTTTGGCTTTCAGCTGGAGAGGGACTGAGATCTGTCTGAGCGGCTTCTATTCCTTTTTGGACTGTTTTTGGCTTGCTTCTTCATCCGAGACCAGCTCACCATCTTTGGGATGCTCAGCGGGACTCTGCCCCTAGACCCAGCAGGGCTCGGGTCTGCTCAGGCCTTGGGCCTGGAAGCTAAATGAAAGAACTGTGGGAAATCCACCAGCCTCCACCTCTGGGACAGAAGGGGGATTCAGTGTCCTTTTCTGCCCTGTGCCTGGGGGACGGGAAACTATCTTTGTTAAATAAATAGGTTTTTTCACTTTCATTCGAGAAATTTTTTTCCTGAACCTGTGGGGGAGGGGCTGCCAGGACCTGCTTGCCTGGCAGACAGGAGAGAGAGAGACGCCCTTTTCAGGTTGTTTCCTTCTGGATTTGTGTCCAAATTGGCACAATCACAAACCAAATCTGGCCTGGACCAGACAGATGCAAGCTAATTTACTGGAATTTACAGGACCTATTTCGATCTGTCAAATCCCTTCTATCAGTAAATACAAACCACAAGCAAAACAAGTATTAATGCTTTTACAATTTATTCACATACTTACAATGAGAATTAAGGAGGTTTCCCTGTGATACTGCTGGACTTTCTGTGTCCCAGAGAGATGATTTCAGCATTCCCTCAGCACTGGCTATACCCTGGACATCTGTAATGACACGTGAAAGAATCTTCTGCAATGGCCTTCCTTATGGTTTTCTCTTCCCTCCTGTCTTTTGTGGTATGCTTTTTTGTTGTGTGTGTTGTTGTTGTTGTTGTGGGAGTTTTTTAATTTATTGATTTTTAAAATTTTAATTTCTATTGCTTTTCTCTTTTTTTTAAGAACAGCTTTACTGGACTTGCTAAAGCTGCTGTAAATCACATTTTAGAAAAGGCAATGTTAAATGGCCCAAAGATCAAAATTGGCCTGGAATAAGACCACAGTCCATCTGTGTCTTCATGTAGCATGAAGTTGCAGGTAAAAGTCAGCACTAAATAGAGAAATAGCTCCCCTGACTTCATTGCCTTTCTTTGTGTGTTTTTCTTGTCCTGTCCTCAAGGTAGAGGGGAATAAGGCTCAGACAGCAGCAAAAATATCTCCAATACAACCCTTCTGTCTCTGGAAAGAACAAATTATCACTATTATCTCCCCATCATGGAAAACCTGTAGCTTCCACCACTAGAAAGAAAGCAATGAGAGGCTGTTAAAATAAAAAAGTTACTGAAAAACTATTGTTCATTTTATTCTATTTTCTAGTATGATAAAAAGACATCTAGCCACTTATTGGGTTTTTTCATGTTCAAAATGTTTGGCCTTATTCTACATTTTATTACCTGCTGGCAGAATCAAACTAGGTTTAAATTTTTGTACCTGGCCCATTTTTCCCAGCAAGTGTAAGAAAGCAACCTCTAAATCCCATTAAGCAAACTACTGAAACAAACCTAATTCAAGAGTTCCTGTTCACTTTAAAGCTCTCATTTCAGAGAAATTCTCCTTTCCAGGAAATTATTACTTGCTTCAGCAGTCAATATAACACAATACTATCAACATACTGCTAAGCTTAATTTGCTTAGGTACCTACAGGTGTCAAGAGCATGAGGCCATACCATGCAGCTTTGGGAGAGTTTCAAGCTTCAAGCCAAGTCCGAAGATTAGAAAGCCCTGTGCCATCACTGCCAAGCTGCTCCACAGCACTTACTGGTGAGCCCATTGATATCATTGCATTGTGGGGGTGCTACAATAGGACACTCCAGACCCCAGTGGATTTTGTGATGAGGTCTAAAGACATGTCAATATCTGAGATTGCAGTCACTATATAAATAAAATAGAAAAAGAAAAAGAAAAAAGAGAAGGCATGGAAGGAAAGAAGAATCCAAACGGAAAAAGGGAGGACAGTCTGGTTTGGTTTTGTTTTGAAAGGGCTTATTTTTCCCCTGAACTTAAACTGGTTGCACTTAGCTTGCAGCCCTATTTGTATGGTGCAGATACACTAACAACTAATGATGTGCCAACTGGTTCAGAGAAATTCCATTCAGACTCACAGATACGTGTCAGTCCCCAAGAAACAAGAGCATTTTTTAAAACTGACCAACTAATTACCCATGAAAAGATTCAGGTAGTAGAGCACACTTGACCTTATTCTCAATGGCAGCAGCAGGTCTGATTCCAAGGAGTTCCTTTTACTTCTTTCATTTTCCTGCCTCAAAACTTGAATGGCCACAGTCAGCTTCTGCTCCTCGGTAGTTTCCTAAATTTTCCACATGATATTTTGTACAATGATGTGTCATTTCATATAGTATCAATCACATTATAGTATGTCACTTAATATAGCATAAGGCAATATGATTGACACAATCTGAGATGACTTGTCACAACACAGCGTGTCAGCTGGGACATTTATATGTTTTGGATTTATGTACACATAACCCGAGCCTTCAAGGGTGGGGGTGTAGAGAGAGGATACCCTCTTCTTAAAAAATTTTCATAACACTTTCCATAGTGGTGATTGATAGGCATCTGTTAAAAATACTGAAATTTCTCCTGTTATCTCTCTAGGCTACCTCTAATAATAAACTACAAGAGCTTGAGTTTATTCCAACATCTATTTATAATGGACACCTTCTCCTGATACATATCATGCCCTGTTCTTAAGAACAACCTATTGTTAGGGAGTGGCATAACACAAAACGCATTACAATTAACCACTTGTCCCTTGATGGCATCTGAAGCTAATCCAGCTCCCAGACAATTCATTTGGAATAACCTCACAAAGCGATCCCTAAGCAGCAGTAATAGGCTAATTCTCCTCTACTTATGGTTATGCTCATTATATTACAGACAACTTTAAATCAGGCTGTCATCAGTAGTTCTTGCTGTCACTGAGGCAATTCAGAAGGATGAGTTATCACACCCATGACCACTTGTAACCCATCTGCAGACAGAAAGCTCCATCCAGGAGCACTGGGAAGGTGGGAAATCCTGAGCCATGTTCCACAGGGGTTTGAGAACACAAAAACAACTGCAGTTGGTGGAAATTACAGGACTTTAATTCCTGGTGAAGGAGAACAGCTTCCTAAAGAAATTTAAAGTAGGTTTGCTGTAAGATCTTCAAGCAGTATGGTCTGGTAGAGGAGCCCTGGCTGGGCACTGGGACTCAAGTCATGATATTATATTCTCTGTGTTCTTAGAGCTTGGCTGTACAGCAAGGCACAGACACCCACCAGCTAATCAGCACCACAAACAAAGAGAGTTCAGACATTTTGTGTCTACCAGCGGGTTTCATGTTGTTCTGGCCCATGCCTTAATTCTCCATTTAGCAAACAGAGCTTGTACTTCACAGTTTTGAAGCTAAAACTCACAAACAGCTGAAAGATGTCCTGTGATTATTGAAAAGTAGAATACAGAAGAATTTCATGAGCATGTTAAAGTAAACTGTATCTTTCTTGGACTGCTGCCACTTTTTGCATCTGGGGAAATAACTTAAGTGGCAACTACACAACCAGATGTTGCAAATCTATCATTTTAAGGGTGCGGGAGCAGGGGGTGGGGGAGGGCTGGGCGGAAGTGCAAGGGGGAGAGTAGGGTTTGTGGGGGCTATGGCACAGTGTGGTGATACACAGAGATATTGAAACATACTCTAAATATGTCAACTCAGGTATATTCTCTCCAAGACAGCTCTGTCGTCAGTCAAAAGTTGTAGCAAAAACTATGTGATTGACTTAGCAGCTCCAGCACAGAGATGAGACAATTCTGCCATGGCATATGGTGTATCCCGACCTGACGAGCAGCTGTAGGGAAGTCAGAAGTGCAGATATCTGCAGATATGCCATCTCAGATTACATCTGAACAGTGCTGCCTGGCCAGAAATTCAATATCACATATTTGTTCTGAGGCTGCAGAACTACACAGGGTTAACAAGGAAAATATTAATTACAGTAGATTCAGATTAAATTTGTCCGCTCTTCCCCCCTCAAAAAGAATCTTCAAAGACCAAATGCTTCTGTTTTCCCCAATATGTTCACCAGTTTTCTGCAACATGGCAGTTGAACTCATATTGCCCATATGGTGAGACATTTTTTTTTTTTAAATTCAACATGCAAATCTATTCAAAATCAATCAGTAATTGTTAATAAAGAAATGCACTGTTCTGTCATCAGTATTTCTGCCAAGTACCACAATTCTTCCTGCTTCCTAACCTGCACTTACAGATGGGGCAGAAGCTCAGTGGCACAGAAAGAGCAAGAAAATTGTGCAGATGACACTGACTAGGCATCACGTTTAATTTGCACTATTCCTAATCTGGAATATCAGAGTTTAACACAGCCTGATTTTGTAGTGGGGTCAAAAGAAGCCTCAGAGGCAGCTTCTGAAAAAAAAGAACTGCTCGAAGCTTCTACTATGTCCAACAGAGACAATCCTTGAAGGCTCTGAAAATGGACATATTTCTGGTCCAATTAGAGAAGTTGCTAATGCCTCTGTGATGACATATTTAAGAAGGGAAAAAAGCCACCTGCAGTCTCTGGTTTTCAGAGGAGTGGGGAGGCACTGGAGCCGGGGCCATTGCAGCGCTGTGAGCAGCCATGATAGCCGTGTGGGGCCGTGCAGCCGGGGCCACAGCCGGGGCCATCTCGGCCCAGCTTGCGCTTAGCTGCCTTCAGCCAGCCGTGCCAGGAGTAGAAGGCCAGGCGCAGCGCAGCAGCTTCTCGTTTTCAGCGCCCCACGTAAAGAGAGGCACTGAATGAACCGGCGCCACAGCAGCCAGCACTGCCCGCATGACAGTGGCAGGGACCATGTAGCTGTCAATGAGAGGCATGACGAGCAATTCCCTGACACAAAGCCCAGACAAAATCAACCTTTCAGTGCCACAAAACCCTTTAAGAACTTTTAATTGATAGAACTTGAGAACAAATGAACCTACAGGCAACAATTTTTCTCCCAAGTCAGAGAAAAGGAAAAGGTGAAGACACATGAGGAGAACAACATGGCGTCACTAAGGTCAGTTAAAGGAAGGAGGGGAAGGAGGTGTTCCAAACATCAAGCTCTGATTCTTCTACAAGTCATGGAGAGAAATATAATACAACAGTTTCCCTGTAATTAATGAAGTGCATGGGAGAATGCAGAGACCCATTTGCAGCCCATGAGAAAAGGTGTTCACGTTGGAGCGTGTGTATGCTATAAAACTGTAATCTAGCTGTAATCTAGACCTAAACAGAGACATGTTGTTCTGGCCCATGCCTTAATGCAAGACCCTTGCTTCCAGAAATAGAGAAAGAGGACTCTTGTTTCCAGACTAGAACAGGTCATCCTTAAAAGACTACACCACGCAAAACAGTTGTGGAAAGAATGTTTGCCTGTGGGAGGGACTCACAGCCGGTTGGGTGGGACTGCTAGTCGTGAAGATTAAAACCACATTAGAAAAGTTCACAGAGAGCTGTCTCCCATGGGAAGGACCCCATGGCACAGCAGAAAAAAAGAAATTCCTTTCCCTAAGTGAACTGAAGAAAAATTTTTAGAAGTAACAAATTGACTAAAGACCCCATGTTTTGTCTCTCTAAGCCATCATTGGGAAAAAGGGAGAGACTGGGAAAAAGAAGATGTTCTAAAGGTTTATTTAAGTTCTCATTACCCATGGTTAATTCTGATAATAATAATTTTTCTTTATAATGTTAAGATCTGAGCCTGTTTTGCCCTTAGCGTGTTTCTTCCCAATCCTTATCTCAATTTATAAGCCCTTTAGTTTTTCTTTCCCCCTCCTCTGCTCAACTATAGCAGAGGAGACTGAGTGAACAGTTTTTTGTGGGTTTCTGGCTTTTAGCCAATGCCATACCATGACACAGAGACCTCAAAAGCACACACTGTAAAATAGCCAAAGAGACCACATCCTTGGTCAGTTATTGCCACAACTCTTAGAATGATCAGCTTAGCATATTTAGTATATGATAAATGGCAGCTACAAAAAAAAAAATCCAAATGAAACTTATAGACACGTGGGACATTTTTTTTCCTTGCTGAAGAGTAATCTAAAGTTCAAAGGAAGAGAGATCAGGTCTGGGAATTTCCCCAACCTTTCCCATAAACACAACCCTAATTATCATCCTTTCAATGAGGATAGCTGCTGCACTTGCCCCATCCCACACTGCCTGGTCCTTGGCTCAGAGAGGGCCTTTTTTCCCTAAGAGTAAACCATCTGAGCAAGGAAAAGATTTATCACACAAGTCAGTTGCAGGACAGACACTTGACTGTGAGATGGACATTGTGTCTATAAGGAAATGCTTTTATTCTTTCCTTCTGCAGATCCAAACCTATCAGTTTTACACAGTCCTTGGGTGTTGCTTATTGCAGGGGACTACTTTGTATTTTAGGGAGAGAAGACTCATTTTCAATAGTTTGTCTGAATTGCAAAAACACAAGATGGAAGGAAATAAAAGAAAAAGCAACTGTAGTCTGAGAAGTGTACCCCAAGGGCAAATGAAGAGCTGTACAAAGGACACAGCACAACAACTAGAGGCTCCTCAACTCCAAGCTGTGGCAGGTATAAACTCACTCTCCCTTATGCTGTAGACTCATGAGAAATTCTCCAGTTTACAAAATTATGTTTTTAAAGGCTATATCCGTTTCCTGAGACAATTCAGTACAAAGTGTCAGTTAGTGGAGAGGGGCAGCAGAGAGCAGGGACAAGCCAGCAGGTTTGGGAACCTGAAAGAGCTCTATCTCTAAACACAACACCATTCTGTTCGATTAGGTGCACATTGCACATTGCATTTCGTTTGGTGGTTGAAGCAGTGCCCTGACATTGAGCGATTTTTTGCAGCAGCACTTGTCTGAGATAACTTGTTTCCACATGGTTGTTACAGAGCTGACCAGACAATTCAGCAGGTTAAAAAGAACCATGCAAATAAACTCAACAGTATTTGGGTTAAATATAATCCAAACTGTTATCACTGCCAGGAAAATACTGCGTAGAGTCACTTGCAGGGACAGCACCTGAGCCAAATTTCCTCTGGACCTCCTAGTCAGTATGATCTGACAGTCTCATCATGAAAGGCACTTAACATTACCTTCCCTTCATATCATGTAAATTGAGAAGCTTTAATCTCCACATCTACAGTATAAAAAGAGTACATCTAAAATATAAAAAGATCCTTATTGCTGCACATAACCTGCATATAAATTTAGGCCAGTACAATGACATACATAACAGAACCCAAACTCAACATTTTTTTCTGTGTTTTTGTTTGTTTTGTTTGTTTTTTTTTTAATGTCATCAGTGCCATTATTTTCACATGGGGATCTGTCGACGTTTTTTTAGAGAAA
>VZRX01019235.1:61164-106170 GCA_013398075.1 Notiomystis cincta | reverse complement strand
CAGCCCAGGAGCCCCAGCCCTGCTGGGAGATGCTCCCTTGGCAGTCCCAGACAGTGCCCTTTCCTCGGGCGGGGGCGGAGGGTGGGCTGGGCCCGGGTAAGGAGGAATTTCCACTTCAGAAACAAACAGAGGCAGTTCCTATTATTGTCGGTGGAATGTCAGCGTCTCTGCTCCCGAGCACCACTGTCAACAAACAGGCTCACAAATGCTCCTTCAGCATCAGCCAAAATAACATCCATGAAAGCATCTATAACTCAGCATTCACTACACACACAACAAGCTCTCCTTTTTCTTTTTAAATCCAGTCTTGTCCACGTAATTTTAACATAAAGGAACTGGTTGTGGGCTGTGTTACCAAATGAGTCATCATTTTATGTGACAGTGTAATATGATTTAGAGAATTCTTGGCACATCAGTGTGGATTATGCATTATAATCTCTTAATTTGGACTGTTAGTGCTGTGTGCCAGTGCCTGGAGCGGGAGGGAAGGAGCAGGGGGGGATTGCAGTCCGAGCTCTGCTCCTGCTTTGCTGTGTGACCTTCACAAATTTATTCCCCTTCTCCTGCCCTCCTTCCTTCGTCTGCAGAGCAGGAACACGCCTGTGGCTTCAGCAGGGTCAGCTAATGCTCACCCAGGAGGTTTTAGGAACGTTACATAAATGCAATTTATTATTTCAATGAGGGAAGGCAAGCAGAAGGACTTTTCAATGCAACAGGCTGATCTTGGGAAGGACTGGCTACAGTCTCTGGGTGCTGGATACCCATCCCAAGGGTGCTGGACACCCATCCCAAGGGTGCTGGGTACCCATCCCAAGCTAACTGGGGGTAAGGATTTTCAGGTGGTGAACAGGAATTCCTAACAGGAAACCCAGAGATTTGCAAACTGGGGAAACCAGCGTCATTTCTGGCAAATACCGAGAAAATAAATAAATAAAACTCTTGGGGAAACTTTTCCCCTTCCCCCTGGGGAGATTCCCAGTGTCCACGTGGTGATGAGCAGCCACCACAGGGGAAGTGGAAGTGTGTGTGACTCAGGAGCTGGGGACACTTTTCCACTTCAGGCTGGGCTAAATTTCTGGAATCACTTTACCCTGAGCGGAAAAGTTTGGGATCAGAGTGTGCTCTGGAGATCCAAACAAACAAACCCAGAGTGCAACATCTGCAAGGATTGCTCCTGACCCCCCCAAGCTTTCCATTCCCTCTGCTTCTGGGAAATATAAACCGACCCAGATTTAGCCAAGGGTCGGGGGCAGGCAGGAGAGCTGGTGCCCATTTCCAAACCCATCCCATCCCTGGATCCATGGCATCTGCCTCTGCACCATTCCCACAGCCCCTGGGCTGGGATTAGCAGGGAGCAGCATTTCCACAGGAGAGGAGGATGCATTTTATGAGACACAAATACCACATGACGAATTCTGGGAGACTGAGAAATCCTCCCCAGAAGGAAGAAGAAAATTCTGCGGAAGAAATGAAAAAAAAAACCAACAAAAAACCAAACCCTACATTTGCTGGCAGGAGGGTTTCTCCTGAGCTCTGTGAAAAGCAGCCAAGGAGGATCTGTCAGAATTAGGAGGCATCTGGGGGAGCTAACCAGCCTTTCCTGGGGCTGCCTCAAGCCCAGCTTTTTCCCAGGAAAGCAGGAGAGGTCTCAGTGACAGACAAAGCAGGCAGACAGAATTGTTTGACCTCTGGGAGCTCTTTGGGGAGCAGATGACAAGCGAGAAACACAAACAGAGGAGCTCATCTGCCCCTGCTCTGAGCTCTCTCACGTGTTACTGATTTCCCCAGGCAGGGCAATGACTGAAAGGCCACTTTTCAATGCAGCAGCTGATAATATTTTACATTTTAGGAGCTCATGGGAAAACCAAACCAAACCAAACCAAACCAAACCAAACCAAACCAAACCAAACCAAACCAAACCAAACCAAACCAAACCAAACCAAGACAAATCCCACATTTACTGCCTCTGTCACCTTCTAAAAATGGGACCAGCTTCTTAAATCTCTACTTAGGAGTTATTCTCTTGAAATGAAGCAGTAAGAGGGGGCAGAAAACTATCAAGGAAAAAAACTTTCGCTTCTTGCTCGACCTTCCCAATCTTTTCATGCATAATAGAGCAAAAGGGAGCTGACCCTTGGTGACTTGTAGTTAATTTATAAGCAAGCAGCTCTGTGCCCAGGGGATGCCTGTGCTCCTGTGCCCAGGCACAAAGCCAGTGCCTGCTGGGCTGGGGGACAGCTTTTCATGGCCACAGCCCACCAAAACCCTGCAGCTCTGCTGGGCTGGACCTGCCGTGCCAGGGGCTGTCCCCAGAGTGTCACCTCAGAGGAAAGCTGCCCATGGGGTGAGCCAGGGACACAGGATCACTGTGATGTTTGCCTGGGACACCCACAGGACTTATGGGGAGCACTCAAACTGGCAGGAGATGCTCAGGATGTCCCTCAGCCCTGGCTGTGGGTTCACATTTCCTCCCATGGGCACTGTAGGAATTCCTGTGTGGTCTCACAGCTTTTCTCTGGGGCTCTCCCAGAAGAGATCCCCCCCTGGCACAGGCTCAGCTGGGCAAACAGCTCTTTGCTGAGGGGTTCAGGTTTGCCCCTGCTGAGGGCTCCTCTGGCTCCTCTGGAGGGGACACACAGAGCATCGTTGGTGCTGGCACTCCAGGGCTGCTCTGGGGCTCTCTGGGGGACACGTGGTGGTTCCCCAGGGCAAGTGGCTCCTGCAGCCTCCCCTCCCTGCCCAGCATCTCCCACGGGAGCCCTGGCCACAGCTCAGGTCCTTGCAGGGCCCTTCTGTAGCACCTCTCTCAGCTCTGAGCTTGGTGCCAACCCCTGCTCCTCCTCCAGAACCCCTCTGTGGGGCAAAATCCACCAAAATTCCAACCAAATCAGCCCAAAGAGCAGAGCACCCCTGAGCAGAAGGGCAGCAATGGCATGGCAGGGAAAGGGCTGGGGTGGACAGTGCCAACTCACAGCCACCAAACACCAGGAGCTCAAATCACAATCCACACATCGGCTGGATAAAAATCTGGGATAAAAGCGAACCCAAACGAGAGAGACTCAGCAGATTTATCCCTAACTGAGAACCCATGAGGGCAGCAGCAGTGCTGCCAGCCCTCTGTGAGCTCCCAGCCACTGCCACCTCCTCTTTTCCAGGGATTGTCCTTCCAGAGCCATCCTGACCCGTGTGAGACACTGCTGCCTTTATCCCCAGCCCCGAGGACACGAAACCAAGTGACAAAGAACCCAACCTCAGCTGTCCTCCTCGGGGCAGAACAAGACAGGGTTTATAGATTTATATACACACATGCCCATCTATTCATCCTTTTAGCAAACAGTTCATGAAGTGTGCCTTAAGCCTTTCTGAATCGAGCAATTCTCTGCTTAGACAATCAATTCCTGACTGAGACTCTGCAGGGAAAGACATCATGTTGCAGGAATGCTGCAGAAGCTGTTGCATATACTGTTTCCTTTGTTGAGAATAGCATCTTTGCCTTGGATATATTTTTTTTTTCTCCTCCTTAGCCATTTAATTTCATGAAACGGGGCCCAGTTCCAGCAGGCAAGAAGATTTTGCTTCTCCTTTCCTGAAAGGCTGAGAAACCAGATTTAAAAAATGTGCTTAGTGGGCGTTTGGTGGGACGAATTCTCTCCCAGAGTTCGGCATTTTTGAGATAGAGCAAGAGCTACATTGCATATGGTGCCTGGTTTTTCTTCTCTAGCAGGTAGCCTAGAGATTTGCTGCATTTCCTGACATAAAAAAAACCCAGAGTAGCTGCTTTAATTAAAAAAAAAAAACTCCTGCAAGAGGCTTCAGGTTAGACCTTTTGACCAAAAGGCTCGGTGCAGGAATTTGTAGAAGTGCTTTTGTGCAACGAAAAGCAAATTATCCCTTGACAGCCCCCCAAAGGGCAGGCAGCTCTCAGGGGCAGAGCCTGTCAGGTTCTCTGCAGAGATTTTCCTCTCAGCAGGGATTTTCCCTCTCCAGGGCTCTGTGCTCACCAGAAACCACGGGAAAAATGAAATCCCCTCGGAGGAGCCGGGGCTCAGCTGTCAGGAGGGCTGCAAAGGGGCTGCCTGGGAGGGCAGGGGCCGAGGGGACCGAAGGCGGTGGGTGTGAGGGATCTCCCACCCTGGCGGGGCCGGCGGAGGGGCACCAAGGGGAGGGCTCGGCGCTCCCGGCCCCGCGGCGCAGCCGAGCTCCCGGCGGGGAAAGGGCCGGGCCCGGGGGCACCCGGGAACCTGCGGGTGGAGCCGCTGCAGCCGCGATCCTAAACCAGGGATCCCAAACCACTGCAAGGATCCTAAACCAGGGATCCCAAACCACTGCAACAGGATCCTAAAGCACTGCAACAGGGATCCTAAACCAGGGATCCCAAACCACTGCAACAGGATCCTAAAGCACTGCAACCAGGAATCCTAAACCACTGTAACCAGGGATCCTAAACCAGGGATCCTAAAGCAGTGTAACCAGGGATCCTAAAGCACTGTAACCAGGGATCCTAAACCACTGCAACCAGGAATCCCAAAGCACTGCATCCAGGGATCCTAAAGCACTGTAAACAGAGATCCTAAAGCACTGTAAACAGAGATCCTAAAGCACTATACCAGGATCCTAAACCAGGGATCCTAAGCCACTGTACCAGGGATCCCAAATCAGTGTAACCAGGGATCCTAAACCACTGCAACCAATGACCTTAAGCCAGTGTAATCAGTGACCTTAAACCACTGTACCAATGATCCCAAACCACTGTAACCAGGGATCCTAAACCACTGCAATCAGTGACCTTAAACCACTCTAACCAAGNTCAGTGACCCTAAACTACTCTAACCAAGGATCCCAAACCACTGCAACCAGGGATCCTAAACCACTGTAACCAGGGATCCCAAACCACTGCAACCAGGAATCCTAAACCACTGCAACCAGGGATCCTAAACCACTGTAACCAGGGATCCCAAACCACTGTAACCAGGGATCCCAAACCACTGTAACCAGGGATCCTAAACCACTGCAACAAATGACCTTAAGCCAGTGTAATCAGTGACCTTAAACCACTGTACCAATGATCCCAAACCACTGTAACCAGGGATCCCAAACCACTGCAACCAGGAATCCTAAACCACTGCAACCAAGGATCCTAAACCACTGTAACCAGGGATCCCAAACCACTGTAACCAGGGATCCCAAACCACTGTAACCAGGGATCCTAAACCACTGTAACCAGGGATCCCAAACCACTGTAACCAGGGATCCCAAACCACAGCAGAAGGGCTGGTGTGGAGCCCTGAGTGACCACAGGAGCGATGCAGGAGCAGGCAGGTGGAGCTCTGAGTGGGGACAGCACACAGGGAGGAGGCAGAAAGTCCTAATGATGACACCCCTGCCCCTGTGCATCCTCATCAGCAAAATAAAACAAGATGTGCTACATCTGCACAACTGTCTCCAAATTAAGTGTACATCCCCGTTCTATAAATATCAGTAATTCTCCTATAAAGCATCAGTAATTCTTCAAATCTACTGGGATTTCTTCTTTAGCTGCCAATTTTAGAGTCTTCCCAAGAGATACTGCCTTGAACCTTCTATCTCAGCTATTAAATAAAGACAGGATATTTTTATTAAAAAAAAAAAACCAAACCAAAGCACCCCCTTGAGACTCAACAGTTCAGACTGGAGATAACAACCCCTGAGTCACACAAAGTGGTTTTAAAGAGGCTCCAATAAATCATGGAATGGCTTGGGTTGGAAGGGACCTTAAAGATCATTTTGTTCCAACCCTGCTGCCATGGGCAGGGAAATCTCTGCAGTTACAAAATCCTGCCACACCTGCATTAGCCATTTGTTTTCCAAAGACAAGGCTGAGGTCTGAATCTCAGTGTTTTTCCTCTGTGACCTGGTGGGGGACACAGGATTTGCCCTCCTTTGAGAGAGGCAGGTTGAAGGCAGCTCCTCCAGCAGCACGTGGATGTGGGGATGTTCACAGAGCCACAGAAACCAGAGCTGTCTAACAGAGGGAGAATGCTGAATTCATTCCACCCCAGGCTGGGTTTGGGCTCAAAGACATCTCAGATGATGAGGATGTTACAAAACTTAGGAGGACTTGAAAGCCTTTCCTTTGTGGTGCCAGAGAACCAGAATTTGGGGGTGATGTTGAAAAGCCCCACCCCAGGCTTTGGATGCTCACAAGGGAGGAGAACACTGGCACATCACAGCACAAGGCAGGAGGGGAAGCAGTGATCTGACTTTGCTGAACTCTACACGTGCTCTCCTGGCTGATTTCCCCAGGAGAAGGGCCCAGCAGTGTCTGGGAACAGCTTTCCAAAGCATCTCACCCAGATTTATGGGGGAAACAAGGCCTCCCCAAGCAGCAGTACATAAAAAAAACCCTTTCTGCAGGGGTTTTTTATAGGTTTTCCCATTCCAGAGTCCAGGCAGCACATCCAGAGGAGGGAGGTGAGCCACAAGAGGGCTGAGGATGTTGGCCAGGGAGGGACATGAGTGTGGGCACAGCTTTGTGGGCTGCCTGTGAGGTGATGCTGGGACAGCTCAGCTGTGCCCCACGGCCTGGATGGATCTGGGATGCCCCTGGATGGGCTGAGGGACGGGGAGGTGCCTGCAGGTGAGCTGGAACTGGGCTGTGTGGGGCTGTCTGGACCATCCTGGCTGGCTCAGAGATCTCAAGGCTCGTGGCAGAAGCTCTGCAGTTGAAGGGAAACTGTTGATAGGCACAGGATGGAAGAGGCTCCCAATCCCTGTATGTTCCAATTCCAAGGTTCAGCTCCTTTCCCCGTGGAGCAGCAAGCAGATCTGTGGCTCTGAGTGCCTTGGTTGTGGCAGTCAAGCTCCCTTCATCATGCACCTGTTCTAGCTCATCTCACTGAGGGCAGCCTTTGGCCTGGCCAGGATTTGCCCAGAGTAAGAACAGCACCGAGATAAAATGAGATAAAATCAACAGAAAACCACTCACGGATTTTCCCATGACCACGAATTCACTCTGTGTGTCTTAAACTCTCATCTATCCTGAAGGAAAGGCCCCATTCTTGCAGTGCACATTGTCACTGAAGAGTTTTATTTAAAGAGGAAGCAGCACCTTTTATAGACCAGCACATTAAAAAGGAGGAGATGTCTCACAATACTTGTGATGCCTCTTGGTATTAAGGACACCTTGCAAGACATCAAATCCACTGCCTGGCAAGGACTGAGCCTGCTGCCTTCCCTCTGCTCTTGGCTTACACCAGCCCATCCATCACCTGCCTTTTTATCTGCCAACAGTGAGGAAATTATGCCTGTGAGCAGCCACGTGCTCCACAGGGTGCAGTTTCCAGCGTCCCACAGCAAACATTTTTCCTGGTGCCAGCAGGTGTTTCAATCCTTCATCTGGACTTTTATGAACACTGCTGCCTTGTGTCCCCTTCCAGCTGCTCCCACCCTGTGCCAGCTGATAAAAAGCCCCAAACAAACCCAAGCAGGGCAGGTTTCTGGGTCACCTGGAGAGGTTTGGTGGCACTGCCATCACCCTGCAGCTCAGCTGGCGGAGGGAGAAGGCACGAGGGTGGTACCAAGCCCAGCTGCTGGCTCCTCATGCTCCAAAAACCCTCACAGAACAGCACCAAAAAACCTCAGCACAGCCAGGTGATGCCTTAGGTGTTAACTCTTAATTTTTTTTAGAGCAGAGCTGCTGTAGTGTGAAACTCTAAAACTCCACAGCCTGTCAGCTCCTACTCTCCTGTTTTACTCAGACAAAACAATTTCTCTCTAGGCCTGAAACCCAAGGCCACCTTGTTTTTCACAGTCCCAAGAGTGAAAACAGTGAAATGGGAGGGGGAAACTCACTACTTGAAGCTGTAATTGGACAATTAACCCCTGATGTGCAAATAGACCAAACTTATCTCTGTCCCACAAACGTGTGCCCGTGTCCATCCTGGGTGTGGTCTCTGAGACTCCTGCACTGCCCAAGGTGTCCCTGGGAAGGTCTCCAATAAATCCCTTTATCCTCTAACTCTGTCCAGCCTCTGCAGACATCACAGGAAGAGGCCCCTGAGCTGAGGGAGGGGTGTGGGAGCATGGACATGGCCCATTTTGGGCTAATTTCTCCCCAAACAGCAAGGGAGTGTCCTCCCCTCCTTCCCCTCTCCAAGCCAAGCTGCCCACTCAGCTGCCTCCTGCCTGGAGGCTCATCCTGCAGCTCAGCAGGACAGGAGAGCCCAGGCCCTGCCTGCTCAGGGCATTTCCCACTCGTGATTCCCACCCAGCTCAGTGCTCAGGGAAACCCAACCAGCCCTGGGGCACCCCAGGAGGGGCGGCTGCTGAGCGAGCCCCACTCCAGGAAAGAGAGGGTGGAGGGCATGGAGGGGCACAGGGTGGGACAGAGGGGTCAGAGGTGGGACAGAATGGCACAGAAGTGGCACAGGGTTGGCACAGAGTGGTACAGAACAGAGTGGCACAGAGTGGCACAGAGCTGAAGGCACTGGAGAAGTCTCCTGCTNAGAGTGGCACAGAGTGGCACAGAGCTGAAGGCACTGGAGAAGTCTCCTGCTGCTGCTTCAGAGGGAATGAGGGCTGGGGACTCCAGCCTGCTCCAGGCAGGAAGCCCCCGGCACAGGTGAGGCCCTGGCACAGATAATGGGGGTTTGCCGTTGCACAGCCAGGGAATGGCAGCCCAAGAGCAGCTCCCAGGGTGGGAGAGGACTCCACCTGAGGAAGGAACAGGATGGAGTGACAGCAGCACCTCCTCACCTGACACAAGTTCTGCACAAAGTCCCTCTCTTCTCACCATCCTCAGCCAGCCTGGGAGATGTTTTTTCCCCAAATGAGCAGGATTTATCCCTTTATCAGCAGGGTTTGACCTGCAGCATCTCTCTGTATTTCTGGGCCACACACAGTCCTGCTCAGCCTGGAGCTGCAGCTCTCTTCTGCCCTGGTCCTAGAAAGGTCTCAGGGCTGAACTCTGCCTGGGAAGGGCTCTGGGCTCCCAGCAAACTTCACATCAGGCTCCAAAACCTCTCCATCTCTGAGCTGTGTCAGTCCCAGAAGCCAACTCCCAAAAACCAAAGGTCAGACCACACAGTGCATTCAGAACACTCCCACCACAGCAGCAGGGGGTGGGTGGTGCTGCAGCCTTTTAAAGCCCCCAAAATTAGAGATACAGAGTCCTGAGTCCTTCTCTGAAACAAGGCAAACCCCTGATTTACAAGAAATGGAAAGGGGAATAACAGGACATAGGTTTACTTTCCTTTTCTCTTTGGCTGTAAAGGTTCCAGATCTGTCCAAGGAAAGTGTCCCTCGGGCCTTATCAGAGCAGCCACCACAAAGGAGAACAAAGGAAACACCAATCATTTCCAGCAAATCAGAAAACTGACAAGCTTTAACCTTCAGGAGAGAGCAGATTCCTGCACAGGGTTTGGCTGCTCTGTCTTTGAGCTTCCTTTTCCCCAGTCCCAGTTTCCTAGCAGGAGATTCCTCAAACAATAGAGACTGGCATCAAAAGAAGAAAGGAGGGAGGAAAAAAACCAGAAAGAGCCAACCTTTTACAAATAAGCTTCAAATGGAAGGGCAGGACTTGTCCCTTGGGAGCCCTTGGTCCCTCCTGGCAGTGCTGGGGACTCAGGGCAAGCCCTGCAGCCCTGCTGAGGTGTCACAGGGCAGAAAGATGCTCTTGGCTCCATTCTCCCCCTTGTTGGGGGCTGCTCACAGCACTCAGAGTGGGAGCTGGAGCTGCTCAGACCTCACAGAGCTCTTGCCAAGCACCCACCAGGCTGCTGAGCCCCCAGGAGGGGCTGGGAGGGTAAACACACCCCAGGCAGCACCTTCCAGGGGCTCCAAGGAGAGCAGAGCCTTCCTCAGACACAGCCTCAGGGGGATGGGGTTGTTCCTGCTCTGGGAGATGGCCACAGCCTCACCCTGCTCCTCTCAGGCACCAATTCCCTCTGCAGTTTAGCCCAGCTCAGCTGCCTCAGCATCCTCAGGTGTGGAACAGACTCTGACAGGGCTCTGGAGGCCAGAGCAGCTCAATGTGGATATTCTGGAGAGGAGGGATTGGCCCAGACCCTGCTGGCCCTTGGGAATGTGACAAGCAGCACATCCAGGGGTCTCTGAGAGTTCTGTCCAAGCTGGGAGGTGCTGGTTTACAAACCAGTGTCACCTAAATCAAGAGGAGGAAATAAACTCCTCAAACACACCTGGGACTGTCAGGAAATATGGCAGGAAATATGTAGGGAACCTGGAGATGTTAAATACAGCCGGATAACTGCTCAGGTCACTGCAAATCTAAACTCAAGGGCCTCTTTTTTCATGGAGGAGGCTTTTTCAACCCCCACAAGGACCAATGAAAGCCTTCCTGTTTTATCTACACGTTTTTCCCTCACCTAGGAAGAACAGGGTATCTCAAACCTTCTTGGAGGGGAGTGAGGCACCACCAGAGATCCCCAGAATCATTTGGAATTATTTGGAAAAGCCCTCCAAGACCAACCTGTGCCGTGTCCCCAGCCCAGAGCACACCCCTGGCTCAGACCATGCACGTGCCTCTGTTTTCCCCCTGCCCAACTCAGCCCCCGCTGTTTTATCACTTTTAAACCCAGCTGGGCAGTTAACCAGAGGAAAGGAAAGCTCTGCAGCCAAGCACAGCTGAGGCAGGAGCTGTGAAAGGCCAAGTGCTGCTCCCAGGAATGTGCCCCGACCTGAACAACGACGGGGTGTGCAGAGGACTCTCCTCAGACCTTGCTGGAGCTGGGATTTGAGCAGCAGGGACAGCACAGAGGCTCTGGCAGCTCCTTTGGGCTGTTCTGGGTCGGTGCAGAGCTCCCTGTGCTCGGACAGGGCACAGCTGCCCTGGGGGAACCTGCCTGGGCACAGGGGTCGGGCTGGATGTCCTCCCCAGCTCCCTTCGCCCCATTCTGTGATTGCAGCAAAGTGATCTCCAGGATTTCCCCCATTCCCACCAATCCCCATCCAAACTTTACTCAGCAGAGGGAAGAACTGGTTTGCTGAAGTGGAAACAGGTGATAAAAGCTACAAGAAAACCATCAGCAGAACAGCTCAGCCACAAATGCTGCTGCACTGAGTTGTCACCAGGACATCAAAGGCTCCTCTTTGCTTCCCCAGAAAGGCTGTGGCCAGGAGTTTCCCTGGGAGAACATCACTGCACTGATGTTTCCTCAGGAAAAATCCTTCCTTTCCCCTCCCTCAGCGAGCCAGGCCGTGGTAATTGAGACACCCTGGCCTGTTTGGCCAGATCTGTGTTTGAGGAGTGACTCAGAACACATTATCACCTCTGTGCATCTGCAGCTGCCAAACACCCCAAGGAGAAATCCTTCCCTCTGCTCTGGCACCGGCCCTCCCAGCCTACCTGGAGATGTTTTCAGGACAGTTTTTTTCCTATGGAGAGGAAAATATTATGGTTTTACACCTGTGCTGTGCTCCTTGGAGCCGTGGGAGAGGTGGGGCAGGGAGGACAATGCCCCAGTTGGGGTCATCTCCATCAGTTGTGTGGGAGCACCTCCCTCTCCCACATCTCCAGGAGGAGAGGACTCAAGGACAGCTCAAATCCACCCTGTGTCCTGGGAGGGATGGTTTCCAAAGGCATCTGATCCTCCCTGGCCCATTTTGCCTCTATGCTGGCAGTGCCTGTCAGGGTGGAACTGCTGGAGGCTCATTCCTGTGCTGGACATTGGTCATTCCCATGGCCACCCCCACAAACCCCTCCATGGGTGGGGGGCACTGACCCCCTCATCAGTGCCAGGCTTGGCCAGCAGCTCCAGACAAAAACAGTCACAGGGAGGCTGCAGAGGGTAGGAAAAGACAGGAAAGGGGCCTGGAATTCCCTGGCTGATTGACTCTCTGGAGCCTCCCAGATCCTCATCCCCCAAAACTCTGCTGCAGGAAGAGAATGTGCAGAGGAACAGAGCTCCCATCCTTTGCTCTGCAGATTTTCCCAGTCCCAAACTCAAACTGCCCATTCCCCAAGCTCCATCATCCCAAAAATCTGCCACACTCCCATTATCTGCTGCTCAGAGGCTCTGGATCCACAACCCTTCAGGGAGTCCCACTGGAATGAAATTAATTCTAAGAACCAAAGCCACTCACTGAGCAACTGGGCTGCCAAATCTGGCCCACACTGAACTCCTCACTCCAGTGGATTTTGTGCCTGGGGTCAGTGTGGAATTAAAGTGACTGGAGTGAAATGAAATGTCAGGAACAGCCCAGGCTTACAGAGATATTTTGCTAAAAGCACTAAAGTAAAGAGCTCACAGCACACTTTGCCTTTTCTCAGAGGTTCTGCTGGAGCTGGTCATGCTCCTTCACCCAGCCCTGCTCTCTGCTCCAACGAGCCTTCACTGAGACACTGCTGCCAAAAAATTCGTGAAAATCAGGTGGGTTTTCTGTCCAAATGTTTAACTCCAAGGGAAAAAAATCCATTCCACAAAAAACCCAAAGCTTTTGGTGAAAAGGCCTGAAATGTTGTGTAAAGAAAAGGCTTTTCCTTAGCATTTCACGTGCTCTGGTATCAATTTCACTGCTGTAAAATCACTTCTGCTTCAAAAATGATCAACTTGGTGATGTTTCAGTTGACTCAGAGCAGAGTTAATGAGAACCATGCAACACCAGCCAGACTTTTCACTGGGCCCATGCTGGAAATGTGTGCAGCTCAGAGATTTTGCACTGTGTGCTTGCCCTGCCATCCCATCAGCTGCTGGGCACAGGCAGTGTGAGAGTGCAAAGCCACTGCTGCTGCTCCACTGTGGGGCCACTCCCTGCACAGTTCAGGATGGGGTGAAAATAAATAGGAATTTTTTAATTAAACCAATTAATTCTTCTCCAAACAGGACAAATTCCCAATAGATGTGCCCAGGTGGACACCAAGTGATGCCCTCAAGTGACTGCACCACATTTTCCTTTGCCTCTGAGTGGGCAGAGTGTGGCCAGGCCATGGCTATTCCCTGTTCCCAGGTGGCCAGTGACAAACACTGGAGCAGGACACAGCTTCAGCTCCCCCAGCCCACACTGGATTTGTCTCATTCTTCATCTTTAAAAGGGCTGGTGGGGAGAAAGAATCCCTATTAAGGAAATGCTAATGGAGGGCGAACAAAAAAGACTCTTAAAATTATAAACAAAACAAAAAAAATTACCACACACAGCTTTCATTTTATACAGATGAAACTCTGGGCTGTGAGAGCCTTTCAAATCCCACCCTTAGAATTTCCTAGCCCTCCTGTCCGTATTATTCCTGTGCTGATGTGATTTATCCTAGCCTGACGTTATTTTTCAAATATTTCCTTTCAAAGACGCTTTTGGCCGTGGGGCTGCAGTGAAACAGAGGGAGCAGACCCTGTGAGCAGCTCCCTGAGTGAGGACAGGCCACTCGTGTCCCCAGCAGAGAGCAGCCCCTTTGGGAGCACGTGCTGGCCCCTTTGATGGGCCACGAGCGCTGCAGAGAGGGCCAAGTCCAAGGAAAAGGGCCAGGACAGCTGCCAGCTTTCTGATTTCTAGGATGAGGATGGTGGCCAAGAAGAGCCCCCTCGTTCTCCTAAAGTGAAGCCGCAGCAGGGGAGGGGCGAGGGGAGAAGCAGAACAACAGCCAGGACCTCTGTGTGCAGTCAGAGGCACGAGATGTGCTCGAGCCTCTGCTCCCGGCTCCGGGAAAGGGCACAACGTTTGACATCTGCTTATTTGCTCTGTGCCTGCCATGCCCTGCAGGCTGCAAACTGCCTGGAATTAACGGGCTGAGAGTGGCTGCTGGGAGCCACCAAAGGTCCCTCCTCACGGGGACAGGACCAGGCTGTCCCTTTCCCTCACCTTGTCAGCGAGAAGGAAAACCGAGCTGGCATTTAACCCAGGCAGCTGCTAATTAGGGACTATTGTCTTCCATGTTCCTCCGCTCTGATGCCTTTAATTACCCGGGTGGGGCCCTCGGCTCCATTTGCCTCCTCCCAGGATCAGGGAAAGCTGGAGGGAGTTCAGAGAGCTCACCTGGGACAGTTTCCCTGCGTGCCAAGGGCAGGTCCACAGCTCTGTGCCTGGCAATCCCAGTGCTGCTCTGCTGCCTGCACGTGTGGCACCCCTGCATGCCAGGCTGGCCTGACTCGGTCCAGATTGTCCCTTTTGGGATAACAGTGGCACTGCTGGTGTGTGGCACTGCCCAGCCTCTGGCCCCTGCCAGCCCCCTGCCATCACCCCTGGGCACAGAGCACTCAGCAGTGCAAGGTTCAGGTGCCTGCAGCCCCTCCTGCTCCTTCCCACCCTTGGGCCCTGCCAAAATGTGCTTATAGCCCTCCTTTTCTTATCTGAATCGATCAAATTACCCTGGGAGTCCTGTGAACCAGAGGAAAAAACTGGTCCAGCTTGCAGAAAGAAGCCCCTACTCCAGCTCACAGCCTGGGCACAGGATAGGAATAGTGTAGGGCTTCCAGCAAAGAGTTTGTGACATAAATCTGTGCTTTAAATCGACCTGCAGGACAGCTCATGGTGTCTGAGCTTGGCTGGATTGGGGATTCAGTCGAGTGCTCCCAGTGCCAGCCAGAAACTGTGCCCAGAAATCATCAGCAGCCCTTGAAATAAACCCCCCTGACCACAGAACCTGCACTGCAGCCCCTGGGCTGCTCAGCAAAGAGATGTTTTCCACCCAAAGCCTAAAGATAGAAAGGATGCACTTGGCGGAGGGAGCCCTGTGGCAGGCAGGATGTGGACACAACCCACAATGTCCTGCTCTTGACCAGAGGCATTCATGCAGCTTAGAACTGGTCCTTGGTATTAAACTGCAGCCTGTGCATGATGTTAGGGTTAAAAAAGGCCAGCAGCCACGCCAGATCTTGATTTTATCCCACTGAGAACAGGTAATTATTCTATTCCTGACTCAATGCTACGCTGAGCAGGCTGGCTCCTCTCCTTCTGAGCTCTAGGTGAGGATAACACCCTGTCCCACAGACAGATTAACGTGAGCAGCAGAGGTTGGTGGCTCTGGAGAATCAGGTATTTCCCAGGAAACAGCATCACCCTCTCCTGCATGAGACACACCTGTTTTCCCTGTGCTTCCTTACATAAACACCCCTGCTGCCTGCAGAGTTCTAGTCCTGTAGAGAAGAGCCACCAACTCACTGCAATAAATCCCAGGCCCCACAATCTTTGTTTCACGTTGCTTTTCCTGCTCACAAGGAGAATTTTCTATGTGTCACTGCTGACAAAGCCCAAAGTACCTTCCCCAAACTAAAACTTAAACCAAGAAGCTTTGACCTCACCCTCTCGTTGTGTTATCTGAGGCTTTGCATCCACCAACAAATAAAACCTCTGGGTGCTTGGATTGTGTTTGTCCTCTGGGAGATCTCTCAGGACAGGGATCAGCAGCTCAGGAGGGACACAGCTGTGAGACAGCAGGAGGTCCCTCAACTCCAGCCCGAGGGTTTACTGGAATTCATGTGCTTGAGGGTAGGAACTCCACGAGGTTCACAGCCCTCCCCATAATGGCCAGAAGTGGTTGTGTGATACTGAAATAGTGAAACTATCTGGGTTTTCAACAGGAAATCTATTTCAGGACCTCGAAGGAGGGCTCCTTAACCTTCCCTCTTGGAAAGAATTGTTGATGATCTCACTGCATGGCTATCAGTGTCCTGGGCCAAATACTGATTCTGCTCTTGGACTTCTGATCAGCTAACAAAGCAGATGCAGGAACTAATTAAAGAAGCAGAGCCTGTGTTTTCTGCTTCTTGCAGCTCTAAATTCAGTAGCTGGTACATGACACCTCGTGAGCTGATGCTTGTCTGTCTGTGATCTAAGATGAAAGAAACATTCACCAAATAATCCAGGGGGATGGGAGACTGAGCACTCTCTGCCAGGGCTGTTCCAACAGATGGAGAAACAAAATCAATTGCAGGATCCCAGATTCACAGGCAGTAGTTCTCAGGAATGCTATTAGGAAAATAACCTGATCTCTGCTGGCTGGAAGGATTTCATACCTGAGATGACATCACCTGGAATTCATAATCCTGGATTTTGCAAGAGGACAGACTCTGGGGCCAAGTTGCACAGGCCTTTCCAAGCTTTATTTATGGCAGCATAGTCAATCCCATACCATATTCCATAGGATGCAAGGGACTAAAATGAAGCTGCCTTGGCTGAACACAGAAAAAGGAGCACAAATGATTTCAGTGCCACTGGGCTGTCACTCACTCACACTCTTGAGAAAGTTCACAAGGCACACACAAGGCACATCATTACAAATAAAGCAAGCTAACCTGTAATTTAGAAAAGAACCTTTCCCTTCCCTGAGTTATTTATTAAGCAGTTAAGAATCTGTCAAGCCCTTCTTAACTAACAACAACCAGTTGTTGAGGCTGGGACATAATCCCAGGCCAAACTGCACAATTTAATGGCACGAGAGCCTGAAATTTATTGCTGTCCTTGTGCAAACATTGATGTGCAGCTGCACACAACCACCTGCCCCCCAAACCTCCAGGAGGAGCTCAGGGCTTGGGGTGCTGCTCTCTACAAACACTGCACACAGAGGGGGTGCAGGAATAAAGCAGATAAACACACAGTTAGGATGTTCCCAAACACCCAGCGCTGAAAAATGTCTTTGATTGAGAAAGATCATGGAATCATGGAATGGTTTGGGTTGGAAGGGGCCTTAAAGATCATTTAATGCCACCCCCTGCCAGGGCAGGGACACCTTCCACTGTCCCAGGGTGCTCCAAGCTCCATCCAGCCTGGCCTTGGACACTTCCAGGGATGGGGCAGCCACAAATTCTCTGTGCCAGGGCCTCCCCACCCTCACAGAGAACAATCTCTTCCTAATCCCTCATCTAAATCTACTCCCTTATCTGTTTGCATATAGAAAATACACAACTTATCTAGCAGGAAGACAACAGAAATGCCAGGCATGGTAGAACAAGTGCTGGGAGAAATAATGACCAGGAAACCAAATCTCTCAGCCTTAAATGGTCACAAAAACTTGGAGGGGGAGACAAAAAAACCCCAACAAATGGCAACTGAGAGCTGTGACTCTCCCACACCAGGTGTGCAGCCACCTTTTCACAGCACAGCTCTCAAATCAAAGCAGCACATTTTCCATGATTGCTTCATAAACTGGAAAAAAGGGTTGCCTGAAGCAGACATTGAGGAATTGTGGATCAAACATATTCTGCACTAAAAGCAAGCATGTGAGTTTGCATCCCTGCAGGTGCATTTCAACCTGGTGCCTCATTTCACATCCTCCAGACCCTCCTCACACCAGGGTAGGGGAGTCTTTAGGGTGAGCCCACCCCTGGGTACACTTATTTTGCTCAAATTTCTCTGTGGCTACAATCTGAATGCTGAATTAAAATCCTATCACCAATACCCTGAGCTCCCCTGCTGGGGAGATCCAAACCCACCCACACAAGTGGTGCCTGCACAGACAGGGCAGGAATGGGGGAGAGCTCCTCCCCTCCTTGATCCTGCTGCTAAAATTTCCAAGGAGATGCCCAGCTGTGCCCTGTGGAACCTCCCTGTGGGCAGCACCTGCAGGGATGGAAGGATCTGAGAACCTGACAGTGCAAGAAACTGGCCCAATTTCATCTCCTGCTGGTGTGAGAGGGAAGAAACACCAAGTGCAGTTTGTTTCTGTCCAGACCTGTGTCTGTAAACCCAAATGTTCAATACGAGGCTCCTCTGGGCAAGGACGTGGCATTTGAGTTCTGTCTGTGGGCACAAAGCACGTGGCTGATGTGGCATGAAAAGAAAAATGTTCTCTTAACCATTATCCACAGAATGCAAAGGGATCAGCAGTGCTGGAAAGCTCTGCTTTGACATTTCCTGCTCCCTGCCACTCTCCTGGGCAGCCCTTTGGGCTGGCCTCAAATTAAAGCTGAATAACATTCTCTGCCTCTTCCTTTTCAATAATATCGAAGGATTTGGGAGTTTCTGTCCTGGCTGGGGGGGATAAATGTTCTTTGATGTCCTTTCCAAAACCTGCACTAGGCCATATCCACCCTCCTGACTGGGAAAAATCTGCTTTATTTTTCTTTTCCCTGGAAATTTCCAGCAATGCTGGATTTTGGTGGCTGAGAATGTCTGTGGTAGAAAGCTGAATTTCCACCCAGATCCAGCTGTATCTGAGAATTAATGACAACAATCTGGAAGGAAAGCTTGCTGCAAATGTTACTGGAAGGATCTCAAGCAAACCAGATCTTTCAACACAATAAAAAACAAGCCAACTCCCAGCTGCAGGTGGAGATCAGATAAGGGAAATAAAAAAACAACATTGGGAGTAGAAAAGCCTTTACATCATCACCATTTTTTTGTGTGGTTATCTTAGGTTTCACCTCCAAGTGGACATCATCAATTCTGTCTTCTCTCAGGATCCTCCAGCTGAAAAATGCCCAGCCACACTCCTCTCAGAAAATGGGTTTTCCTCCCCACCATCTGGAACGTGCTCTTCTGAACCAGGAACAATTATTCTTTTCTCCATTGATTTCATCCCTTCCCACTTGAAAAATATCAGCTTGTGTGACTTCCTCTCTTTCCCAGGGGCCACGTGCCAGAACAGCTCTGCCTTGTCCACCTCCTTCTCCACAATCAGCATCAATACTTCCCACCAGCACCGAGGACAACCTGGAAAAGCGACTTCTAAATCAGCCAGGCACACTCTGCTCTGCTCAGGGAGGAGAGCACGAGTCCCACAGAGTCCCAGGGACTCCTTTTTGGGCTCTGGGATGGGCAGGACAGAGCTCACCAGTTCAGGATGCTCTCCTTGCCTGTTCTACAAATCCTATAAACTCCTGGGATCACTCAGCCTTATCTTTCCTGGATCTTGGACCCTCCCTGGAATAGGGAGTCAGTGACTGGGATTCAGTTGTTGTGGAGGCACAAGGTGAGCTGAAATCCAGCTGACAATTTTTGCAATGTGTCAACCCAAACCAAGGAACAAAGAAGTCATTTTTAGCATCCTTTTAACAGCAGCCACATCTCCCACGTGCAGTTTCCTCCAGGCTCTTTATTCCTCAGCTCCAGGTGATTGTTGCTCCCTGTGTTTCTCACACAAATACCCACATGGGAACACTTCCCTGCCTCTTTCTCCCTCCTTCCTAAATGCCTTCAGAAAACAAATTTCTTTTTCACTCACATTTTGTTTATGGGGACATTTGCTTTGTACTCCTGTACTTTCACCACCCATAGCCCTGCCTGGGGCCCCTGGAGGGTTTTGCACTCTGGTTTGTGCAGTGTCACCCCCTGCCCAGTGTGGACTCAGCTCCCTCAGGTGAGTCCCTGTTCTCTGTATAAGAGCTGTACCTGTCCCTGGGGCTCTGCCTTCTCCAGGTGAGGTCACTCATTCTTTTCTCTGGTGCCCCTGATTTTATTTCACTTAGATTTTTCAGGACAACTGTCCAGTCTGATTCCTTAACTGAAAATGCATTTTATTTGCCAGTGCCTTTCAGCTTTCCAGGAGAAAACAGTGAAGAAGCCTGAACTGTGTGGGTTTTGTCCCTGTGAAAATATTCTTCCCCAAAAGAGAAATCAACTTTACATCCAGCAAAATGAGTGATTCCATTGATTCCAGGTCCCTACCCAGACCGTGCACCTGGGTCTGCCAGGTGGAAGTATGGATGGACAGGCAAAAGGCCTGGCAAATATTCCAAGGAATATTGAAAACAATCATCAACTTGTATGGCCCTTCCCTGTCACTGAAGTTTTTTTGCCTCGTGGCCATAAGTGTTAAAAATGTCAAAAGTCCCCCTGGTGCAGAAAGTCTTTGGGAGATGAGGATGCCAGTTGAGCACAGACAGAAAGGCCAAAGTTTCCATTGCCAAAGCCTCACAGCTGCTGAGGACAGAGCCCAAAGCCAGCTGGAGCCCACATCCTTCTCCCATTCCATGGGGACTGACCCCAGGGCTGCTCTGCTCCTTGGAATTACCTTTTGTTTAGGTAACAGGATGAAAACTGAAAAGGGAGACCCAAGTCAGTGAACTCCCACTGTTCTCCTGGATGCTGCTGGAGGTTAATCCATGCATGTGGGATTCAAGAACACCATGTCAATCCCAAATGCAGTCTGCAGGGTGAGATTGGAAGGGAAGGTCTGATTCACAAAACTGGCTGGGTCTGGGATCCAGCTTCCCCCTTGGATGTCTGGGCAGCAGAGCAGGCCTCTCCTTGCTCTGATAGCACAGTGATTAAGCACTGAGGCAAAGAAAGCTCCCAGCTGCTGTGACAGAGAAGGAAGAATCTGGAAAAGCCAGAAATGTTCCCCCCACACCCTCATCCAGAAGGACTTTGTGTTCATTAAGTCAGAATTTGCTGACAATTTCCAAAAGCACAGGGTGACCTGGGGGACAGCAGGCAGAGATGGGAATCACCTTGGGGCCTGAGTCACATCTGAGTGTGCTCACGGACCAGAGGGGTTTACAAGGCAGGGAGAGCTGTGCTGGATGACCTCAGGCCATCCCCAGCATCTCCACTAAGACAAATCTTGGTGTGATGTTCCTGACACCCCTGACTCATCCCCTGCTCAGGATCTTTGAGTGCCTGTGCAGCCCCACGAGCTGCTGACCCCACCTTCCTGTTCCAGTTAATTACAAGAATTCTTCACAAGAACCCCTGCTTGGCTGCACAGAGCTGTACAACTGTGCAAAGCACTTGGAAACAGTTTGGACACGAATCCAGGAGGAAGCAAAGGTACAGAACAACGTTCAAGCAGGGGATGGGGAGTACAGAACTGTCACAGAACCACCCCAAGACATGAGGTTTGCTTGAAACTCTGCAATTCCATCAGGCCCCCTACAACATCACCACCCAGCAAGGGCCTGGAGCAGTGATCTTCAGATTTCAGCCCCACAAACACCTGTGCACTCATAGAACCACAGAATGGGCTGGGTTGGAAGGGGTTTTAAAGCTCATCTCATCCCACCCCCAGCCATGCAAAGCTGACACAACTTCAGACCCTCTGCTGAGAGTAAAAACCCAGATGTTCACCCAGAGAGCAGCTTGCAGACCATTCTCTGTGTTATTTTTACTTGCTTTCTAATAAGAGCGACCTCATCCATCAAAAGAATCCCCTTTTCCACACACATTTATCCCTAATGCCCTGCCAGGCCTTGAGAAAGCGTTGCTGTGGAGACTGGAGAATGGTCAGCAGCTCCAGCGTGGCCCAAAGCACAGCTGAGGCTGTGCTGGCCCCCACTCTGACTGCAGGGCAAAGCTCTGCCCGTGGGGAAGGAGAGAGGTGGAATTTGGGGTGCTCTCAGGTGGCCTCAGCAGAGCCCAGAGAGGGGTAAAACCCACCCAGCCATGGAGCAGTGACCTGTGCAAACCCCCCATGGCAGGAGGCAGGATCCACATGACCCAGATGATCTTTCAGGTCCCTTCCACCCCAAACCACTCCATGATTCTGTGATTCCAACATGCCTTGAAGGTAATGCCAGGCTCTACCCTGCTGTCCCTGAGCTCTGAGTGACAGCAAACCCAACTCTTCTCCTCCAGTCCAGTGCTTTGAATTACCAGAGTTTTTCTCAGGGGAAGAAGAAACCTGATTAAATTCCCTGTTAGGAAAGGGACCAAAGGAGACCTGGGCTCTGAAAGCCTCACAGTCCTCTGTGGGAAAGTGCTTATCTTTACCCCTGTGAGGGTGTTCAGATCAGGGAAAGGAAAGGGAAGAAAAAAGATCTTTCAAAGACTGATTTCAAATCAAGACCCATGATCTTGTTACCAAGGTATTTAGGATGTTAAAAAAGACAGACTTCTGTGGGTGGAAACGAGCAAAAAGATCAACTGAGCCTCCAGTTCCATGTAGCTGCCTTCAGCAGAATACAGCATGAGAGAGGGGAAAATTCCCCATGAAAGAAAATCCAGAAGATGAAAGGAAGCTGGCTAGGAAAGGGAATGATCATCAGAACATCATCTGCTCCTGAACAGCAGGCTGAGGGCTGCACAACTTCTTTTTAGGAATTGCCACAGACTAGGAAGTATCTTTGAATGACCTAAAAAGAGATATAAGAATATATGCATATAAAATATATATATATATGCACACCCAGAGATATATCCAGAGAGGGAGCCTATATATAAGGACAGATCCCTGCAGCCTTTGAGGCTTGGAGCCAACTCACTTCCTGCTGTGCTCAGTCACTGAAGCTCCCAGGACTCCAGAATTGCTAAAATTGGGCAGCCCCAGATCTCCATTTTAACTCCATCCCCTTTCCTGAAGCAGCAGAATGCAAGTGGGACCCAGCTGAGGAGCCACCTCCTCTCCTGGCACAGGGGAGCAGCTCCTGGGAACCACGGGGCCCATCTTGGGTGTTCCTACAGAAAGGATGCGAAATGGGAGCTGTGGCTTGGGTGAAACTCCAAATTAAAATCAGATGCAGCTGTTCTCTGCTCTGTGTGGCAGGAGGAACCCCTGAGCCCCCTGAAAAGCACCTCAGGTGGGTTTGGGGTGTCCCTGGCTCAGGCCAGGCTCAAGACTGGGGTGGCACAAGCACCAGGCTGCACCTTGAGGCAGCTGCAAAAGGCCAAAAATTTAATAGATCAAAACACACCCAGTCACAGACTCATTGTCAGTGCTGGGCCATTGCAAATCCCAGCTCCTTAAAGCACAAACTGCTGTGCTTTGAGACAAAATCATGAAATGAAGAGGCCCAGTGGAAAGCTGTATGGAGTTTTTCCATGGTGATTAATGGCACTGGGTCCAAACAAGGGTTACTGATGGCTCTGAGTTCCTCAGCACGAGATTTAGTTTGACAGGAAAAGAGGAAATGACTTCAGGCTGTGCCAGGGGAGGGTCTGGCTGGACAGCAGCAGGAATTTCTCCTTGGAAAGGGTGCTCAGGGATTGGAACTGCCCAGGGAGGTCTGGAGTGCCCATCCCTGGAGGTGTCCAAGGAATTCCTGGAGGTGGCACTCAGAGCTCTGGGCTGGGGATGGGGCACAGGTGGGACTGGATGGGCTGGGAGGGCTTTTCCAGCCTAAATTATTCTGGGATTCTCTGAGGGGTTCTGTGACTTCTCTCTCTCTGAGCAGATGCTGTGGAGCTCAGGGGGGACCCCTCCAAGCCAGCAAAGCAATCCCTGCACCCCCAGGAGACTCTCCCTCCACCAAAGCAGCCAGGTGCCTCCCCACATCCCTCTGTACTGCACAGCAGAGCCTTTGCAAGGGCACAGCCCTACCCCTGCTCCCACAGAGCACAAAACCTGGATTTTCAGCTCCCAGGGACAGCCTGGCCTTGCCCTCAGGGAGACACCCCGAGACAGAGTGAGGACACACGAAGGAGAGAACATTTACAGCCTGAAAACTCTGTAGTCCCCAGCTCTGACAGGAAGGAGAGTCTCTTTTCCCTCTAATTCCCAACCTGACAGTAACACTGACACATTTCCTCCCCTTATATTTAGAGGCCACGTTACCTGGCACTCACTGCTGTGCTGTCATGAGCAGCTCTGTTACATGGCAGAACAGAGGAGTTTTCCTCTGTTTGGGTTTGGTTTGGGTTTTTTTTTTTTTTCCCTTCCTCTTCCTTTCTCCCCAAAACACTCACACAAATTTCTTGCAGCACAATCCTTCCTCTCTCCTGGGCAATGCCATCAGCTGTCATCCTGCATCATGTGCTTCTGCCTTCTCTGGATCACTCACACCCCCCACACCACTCTCCCCAGGTCTGTCACAGTTATTAAAACCTCATAACAAGCTGCTTTGCATTTAATCCCATCTGTCATCAGATCCTGTTTAAACACCAAGAATTACCACTTTAATGTGACTACTTCCTAAGACATGACAGCTTTCTTCCACGGATCTCAAAGAGTTCTGCAGGAGAAGCTGAGCTTCCCTGAGCTCCTTNCTTTTTTTTTTCCTTTTTTTTTTTTTTTTTTTTGGATGATAATTGAGACAAGAGGAAATAGGGCAGCCCAAGCAAAATGAACAACCCAGTGCCAGGAGACACAAGAAACCCAGCTGGGATATCCCAGCCTGGACTTGTGACTGTCACATGCAGCTGCCTACAGTTCACAGGAGCACCTCTCTGTGAGAAGAAATCCCCTTTTCCCTGACCCAGGAGGGACATGGAGCTGTTGGAGTCCACCAAGATCATCACAGGGATGGAATGATTCTTCTGTGAGGAAAAGCTAAGAGAATTTGGAACATTCAGCCTGGAGAAGAGAAGCTTAAGGGGGACCTAATTGTGATCTACAAGGGATGGGAACTGAAGGGAACCTACAGGAAAGACAGAGAGAGACTTTTTACAAGGGTCTGAAGTGACAAGACAAGGGACAATGGCTTCACACTGACAGAGAGCAGGGTTAGACTGGATATTAGGAATAAATTCATTACTGGGAGGGAGGAGAGGTACTGGAATTGGTTGCCCAGAGTTGTTCCCATCCCTGGAAATATCCAAGGCCAGGTTGAAAAGGGCTCTGAGCAACCTGGTGTGGTGGGAGGTGTCCCTGGCCATGGCAAGGGGTTGGAATGAGATCTTTTTAAGGTTCCTTCCAACCCAAACCATTCTGATTCTGTTTGTGCCCACAGAGAAGTGGTGTTACCCCACACCAGCATTCCCATTCTGCCAGAGAGTCTTTCCCAACACAAACTGCAGGGACCAAACCTCTTCAGGCCCCCCATCCCTGGGCAGAGCGTGGGGCAGGTTGCTGAGCAAGCCACCACCACGTTATTTTGTAAGAGAATGAAAAAAAAAGAAGAAAAATAATTGAGAAAGCGCATTTGTTATTATTCATTAAATGTACTGGAGCTGCCTTATGTGCTAAATGTTCTTCCCCTGATGATCTTAGCACCTAATTAAAGGAGACTGATGAAGCATGATAGAAGCAGTGTGTGAGTACATCCAAACCACCAATGGGAAATGGAGCCAGGGAGAGCACAGGCAGAAATTACCCACATGGAATAGGGAGAGAGCACAAAGTTCAGCCCTGTTCCTGCAGATCAAAACACTCCTTCCTCCCTCTGAAACTCTGCTGGGCTGACACAGCAGCAATGCCCCCCTTGCCAAACTCATTACCTGCACTGCAGAGGCCAAGACTGATGCTCTGGTAGCTGGTGAGTCCTAAAGCTGGGAGGGTTTTAGTGGAAATTATCCCAACAGAAACATTGGCCTGGGGCCACTTTTGGAACTGAGCTTGAATCAAGATTTCTGGAAGGGCTTATTTATGTTTACATGGGATGATGATCCCAAACATTGGGATACCACAAGAGAGCTGGTTCTCATGGAGTTTTCCATCCCACTTTTAGGACTGGACTCTGGTCCAGAGCCCTTTGAAGGAACTCCAGCTCTGTACCTTTTGGGTTTCCTCCAGGAATCCTCAGGAGGAACGGGGAGGGCTCAAGTTACAACTCCAGTTCCCAATATTGCACCCAGATGAAAATGTTTGGGTTAAAAGACCGAGTCAGGACCTGGGTATCATCACTTCAGCCAAGGAAAGGAGTTCAGAGACATCCTTGGCTCTTCAGTGCCTAATTAACTTATGGTGGTGTATTAATTACTGTGCATATTCCAAAAGCAAGGCACAGAAGTGTCAGATACTCCTGCATTGAAATCCTTGGCATCCCTACCACTGGCCACAAATCTTGGGAATAAATTCCTTGTGATTTAGCTCCCACTTTGAGCCAGACTGGAGTTCCCAAAGGACAGTGTCTGTCAGGAGCTGGACATCAGAAATTGCACGTGGTTGTGAAATGGAAACAACTTGAAGAAAAGCCCATGATGCTTGCTGGGCTTTTTAAAATTCAGATTTCTCAAGAAATTCAGTTTAAGGCCAATTCATACATCTAGGCTGATTCCTTTTTTATCCAAACCTGCTTGACATAAGCATGGATCCTATTTCCAACTACTCCAGAAGAAGGAAGCTCAAGTCCAACAGTCACACTCAGAACCACAAGACATGTTGGATCTTTGGATTCTGGTTCATCAGCCACATCCTAAACAAGAGGCCAAACAACGTTTGGGCAAGCCAAATCACAGATATTTAACCAAACTATTTGGTGGTTCAACAGCAAAGCCCCTCTGATTGCAAAGCAGAGCTGGGCTGCCGAGTTTTGAACAACAGGGGGCTGTGGATGACCGGGCTCAGAGGTGGGACAGGACACAACCTGTCCCTTTGGCACGTGGGGGCTTTCCCTGAGGAGGGAAAGACCCTCTCCCCTATGGAAAGGTGGGGGAGGAGGTGGCAGAGAGCCAGCAGGAGGATTTGGAGGAGAGGCTGCAGGGCAGGTTGGACCAGCTTGAGATGCTGAAAGACAGACAGAAAGAAAAGAGACCAGCTGGCAAATGTGTGTAGGTGGGGAGAGTCATGTTGGCCTGTTTGCCAAAGGGGCAGGGAATAACACATGTTCCTGTGCCTCAGTGGAAGGGGAAGTTCCCAGAAGCTTGCCTCTTCTGTCTTTCTATTCTTAACCCTTCTCTGGCAGCCTCTCAAGTCTGGGTACTGGTAAAGGAGCTGAAAAAATAATGCAGAAAAGCAGCCTGGCAGAAAGCAGGCCCTTCTTGCCTCTCCAGCATCAGAAAGGCAAGGGGTGAAATGCTTTTTCCAGTATGAAGCAGCCCCAAAAGCCTGGTTTATGGAGAAATGGGCTGTGGATGTCAGCAGGGAACAGCTGCTTTTGAGCAGAGGTAGGACTGAAAGGTCTCCAGACCCTCTGCTGCTGTAATTCACCCCCAGGACTTGACTTGCATCAATGCCAGAGAAATGCAAACCCTCAGGTGTGAGAGAAAAAAATCCTAAAATCCCTTTAAAATTCCCAGGGCAAGAAAGAGGCTTTCAAAGCAGTGAAGTTGAAAAGGATTTTAAAAGAAGGTTTTGTTTCTTCTGGGATACAAAAACTCTTCTCTGTCTGCTTTCCTCTGCATCATCCCCAGGCCACTGCTGTGAGACACTGTCATGACAGTGAATTTGGCCACAAGGGCTCAGCTCCACCTCATGTCTGGGATAAGCTGCAAATCTGGAGCAGAGACAGGAGATCATTGCTCTTTCCCAAATTCCCAGTCCCAGCATTCAATGAAGCTGAGAAAAAGCCATGGCAGCACTGAGGGGGAGACTTCTCTCTGCCTTGGAGGATAATTTGTGTAGGAGCCAGGCTGTCCTCTGGGGGCTGTAGTCATTGGGCCACTGGGTTAATCCCAGCTCCTTTTCCAAACTGAGTGGAAGTTTCCAGCATTTGTCATTCCAGCCTGGAAAAACATGAAACCCTGATTGGTTTCTCCTAAAAAGCCTGGAAAACCTCAGCTTCCTGCACAGGAGCTACCAAAGCTGGAAGGGACAGGAGGGTGGGGATGGCAGATCAGGGCACTGTTATAAAGTTAATGAGCACAAAAGCACTTTTCAGCCCCAGACCTGAAGGAAGCTCACAACAGATCCTTTTCCTCCTCTGATGGAAAGCAGGAAAACCCTGGCAGAGGGCTGAGGAGGTGGGAAAGCAGGAGGGGGACAATGCTCCTCACCAGACCTAAGGAAGGAGCAGGAGATGGGATGCACACATGGACTCGAAAATCGATGTCAGGAGCTGGAAGGAACAGAAGTGGATAGATAGGGGTAGGAAAAATAAAATAACCACCTCCCACCCCATCCTCTGGCACAACAAAATGAGCTGTGGCAACCCAGCAAGGCTGTGCTCGTCCTGCCTGGGGTGAGCACAGCTGAGGGGAAGGGAAAAGCAATGTTCTGAGGAGGGTACGGCTCTCTCCAGGTTCACACGTAGCAACCCTGCAAGTTTCTATAGCAACACCGGAATTATTTTTAGCATTAGTCACATTTTAACAGTAGCAACCCAACATGGAGCTGGGGTGGAGGGCTGTGTTTCACCCTCCCCAAGGCTTTTTCTTTCCCTCCAGCCCCTCTTCTGTGGCTGCACAAACCCACCCTGACACCTGCCCAGGTGCTCACACCCAAACCAGCCATGCCTAGCAATGAACGGGGAAGGCATTGGGCAGAAAAGCTCTTTTTTCCCTCCTTTCTTGATGTCCCTCCAGTCCAGAGGGACAAAGGCTGCTGTCCCCAGTGGCAGCAGGGCCACCCAGCCCTCACAGGACATTCCCAAGGTGTTCCTGGAGCTTTGTCCAGCCTTGGTGTATTCTGACCAAGTGCCTCGTTTGGCTCTTAGGGAGCAGCAGGGGGGTCAGAGGTGCTGTCACAGCAGAGGGCTCAGGGGCACACAGACCTCAAGAATTTGTGGCAGGAGGAGCTCCAGGCAGCTCTGAGGCACAGGAGGGTGCAGAACGAAAGGAAAGGTGCAGAGCATCTTCCCAAACACTGAAACCACGTGGGAACAAAGCCCACAGCCCCGAGAGCTGCCTGGGAAAGGGGGGATCCAGCTGACAGCCGAGGTCTGTGGCACTGCACATCATCCACAGGAGGCCCAACAGACACAGCTCTCCAGCTCTACAAACAGGGCAAACCTCTCCCCTGCACAATTCCAGTCCCCATGGCTGTGGCCAGGTGTCCAGCCCCTCAGAATAATTTCTTGTTTTACAAACCCCGGCGCAGCACAAGCGAGAGCAGAGCGGATCCATGACAGACCCAGCCAAGCAAAAGCAGGAATACAAATTATAGCATTTCCTAAGTATCTGTTCTCCACCCACACACCCACAGACAGTTCCTATTGCCACTCAGAACAACCCAAATCGTTAGCCATAAAAAATGTGATAATTAACACTTTCCTTTGCATGCAGCTCCTTTCATGCAAAGAAAAGCTCCTGTGGCCACTGAACTTCAAGAACCTTTTTGTGGGGTGTGGCCTCCACTGACCAAACCAGGTTTTAAACACCCATCAAGTGAGCCAGATTCTGACCACGTCCGTGGAAAGCAATCCCTGCCTGTTCTCATCTCAAGAAGATTGATTTCTGCTCACCCCAAATGAGGTTCACTACAGAATCCTGCTTGGAAGAGCAGGGAAACTCCTGGAAATGGCCACAACAACAGGAAACAAGTTTTCCACCTTTATTTTCCCCACTGAATACCACATTTGCCACAGCATCAAGGTTCAAATGGGCACTTTGCCAGATGAGGACCTCTTCTCATGGCTTCCAACACCAGTAAAACACCAGATTGCCCCTGGCACCTTCTCCAGGGAGCACAATGCCCAAAGGAACTGGTGAAATTGGTCCTTTTTGCCCACTGGTTTATAAAATCTGTGGATTCCCCAAATATCCTGGAACTGGCAGCAAGCACAAATGCCCCTGGGGAAAGGCCAGGTTGATTTGCAAGTTGCTTGCCCAGAGAAACATCCCAAAAAAAGCCCCAGAAGCTCCTTAGAGTCAAGGCTGCTGCCTCGGGAAATTAGGGATGCTGCTTGACCACTTCAGTAAGAACTCAATGTCTCCCCCCCAAAAAAAGGGGAGGTTGGTTAAAACAATTTGATCTTCAGCCTTTGTCCATCTGCTAAAACACCCTGATTTTCCTCTAGGAACGCTTCAGCACAAGCCAAGGGGAGCAGGAAAAGCCAGGATAATTGGGCTGTCACTGCCATGAGGGAGCTGCATCATCTGGGAGAGACTGAAAAAAGCCTGGAGGGCTCTCAGAGCCCCAGGTGAGCTGATCAGACTGGGAATGGAGCCAGCAGGAGAGGTCGGGGCTGTTCCCACCGTGGCCCCAGGGAGGCTCCCAGAGCCCCAGGAGCTGATCCAGGCTGTGACAGGGACGAGCACAGAGAGCTGTGGTGGCCCAGCTGAGCCAGGGAGCTGCTGTGGGCACCCTGTGAACTCCTCAGCACCTGTCACCTCTGGGTTTGGGATCCCTGCCCCAGGCTCCCTGTGGAGAGGATCCCATCTGCTTTTCTGGTGGAATTTCGACAGCTATGGAGCACTGGTTGTGTAAATTCCAGAATAAAGGAAAGCTCAGCAGGACACAGAGAATTTAAGGAGATGGGGATCACTCCTGTTGGGTGTCATTTCTCATCAAGGCTCTGCTGCTGATCTCAGATCAGACCTCACCCGTGTTTGCACTGCTTGGAAACCACTGGATAAAGGCCAGGCCTCCCTCCAGGGATTCACAGGATCACAGAGGTTGGAAAAGCCCTCCCAGGCCATGGAGTCCAACCTGTGATCCCCATCTTGTCCCCAGCCCAGAGCTCTGAGTGCCACCTCCAGGGGTGGGCACTCCAAACCTCCCTGGGCAGTTCCAAGGCCTGAGCACCCTTTCCATGGAGAAATTCCTGCTGCTGTCCACCCTGAGCCTGCCCAGCAGAGCCTGAGGCCGTTCCCTCTCCTCCTGTCCCTGTTCCCTGGGAGCAGAGCCCAACCCCACCTTGCCACAACCTCCTTTCCTTGATTTCCCCAGGTCACCAGGGCTGTGCAGAAGAAGAAATCAGCATTTTCACCAGCCAGTACCTCACAGAAAGCCAAATTCAGCACAAGCTCCCCCCAGTCTCCTGTCCTGGGAGAAAAAAGGGCAAAACAAGGCAAGTAACAACCTGCACTTCTGGAGGGCTCTGCTCTCCCACAGCATTCCCACAGGGATGCTGTGCTGGGCTGAAGGAGCACAGTTGTGTCTTGCCTGCTCTCACTTACAGTACGCTTCACTCTTCCCCAAGGAAACATAGAATTTTTCTAATTAAGCATTAAAGTGATTCAATTATGAGGAATGCTCTCTTGTGGAGCTAAAATTCATCCCAGACAAGAGTACAGCAAGGCTTTGGACAATCCTGGAGAGGTTTTGCTGACCTGGAGGTCAAGAAACAGCACAGCTCTGAAATGTGGGTTTTTTTCCCTCACAAGAAGCACTGAATTTTGCACTCTGGAAGTGCAAAAAGAAGAACAAGGAGAGATTATACAGACAGGAATGACAGACTCAGACAGGCTCCTGGAGCTGCAGAAGAGGGGCCAAGCAAAAGCTGACACACAGGGATTTCAGGCAGCTGGGGCTGAGGGTGGAGGTGCTGCCCCAGATCCTTCCAGCCTGCCATGGGCAGGATGGGGTTGGGTTTTGGGCAGCCTCACAGGGCTGCTTTTGCCAACACAGCCCTCACAACAAATCCCAAAGCCCCTGATGAGCCTGGCTAATTGGCACATCCAAGCACTCTGACTGACAGCTGCCAATCCAACACAGCCCAGCGAGGCAGGAGAAGTGAAAAACATTCCACAGCCCAGGAAATCATTATTTTTATCTGACAACAAACAGCCCCCTATCCACAGGGCTGCTGTCTCTGGCATGTATCAGCTCTGAGGTGCCCAGTCCAGTCCCAGGAGGAGCTGCCAGCCCTGCCAGGACCAGGCTGCAATGGACTGTCCAGAGGGAGCAGTTATAAAAATAAAATAAATAATAAAAAATCATTACAGACGCTGTCTAGACAAACACAGCCACCTTCCAGCCTCCCTTCCCTCTCACACAGTGCCTTTGCCTTCACACACTCCAGCTGGCCTGTCCAGCTCCCTTCCTGCTCTGGGCTAATGATGTCTCCATTTGTGCTCCTTCCCAGCACATCCCACACTCGCAGGATGCACATCTGCAACTCCTGAGCCAGCTGTGCCCAGCCTGGGCAGGGCACAGGGAAGGGTGGAGCTGGGGCAGGTTGTAGCCCAGTCCAGAATCTTGCCAGGAAGCTGAATAAGTGGATTGATGGACTGAGGGAAGGGTGTGAGGTCCAACAAGGCCGAGTGCTGGGTCCTGCCCTTGGGTCACAGCAATTCTGTGCAGCTCCAGACTCAGAGGCTGGAAAGCTCCTGGGGGGAAAGGACCTGGGGGTGTTCAACAGCAGCTGAATGTGAGCCCAGGTGTGCCCAGGTGTGCCAGAGGCCAGTGGCACCTGGGCTCTATCAAAACCAGTGTGGCAGCAGGACCAGGGCAGGGACTGTCCCCAGTGCTGGCACTGGTGACACCCCTCGAGAGGGGTCCAGCTCTGGGACCCTCCGTTCAGGAGGGACATGGAGGGGCTGGAGTGTGTCCAGGGGAGGGAATGGAGCTGGGAAGGGGCTGGAGCAGCTCAGGGAGCTGGGAAAGGGGCTCAGCCTGGAGAAAAGGAGCTCAGGGGGGACCTTGTGGCTCTGCACAACTCCCTGACAGGAGGGGGCAGCCAGGGGGTGTCCAGGACAAGAGGGAGTGGCCTCAGGTTGTGCCAGGGGAGGCTCAGGGTGGACAGCAGCAGGAATTTCTCCATGGAAAGGGTGCTCAGGCCTTGGAAGGGGCTGCAGAACTCCCCACTGTATTTAACTGATGAGGGCAGTGAAACACTGGACAGGTTGTCCAGAGTGGTGCCAGGTGCCCCATCCCTGAAAACGTTCAGGGCCAGGTTGGACAGGGCTCTGAGCAGCCTGATTGAGTTTAAAAAGTCCCTGCTCTTCCTAGGGGGTTGGACCAGATCAACTTCCAACCCAAACTATTCCCTGACTCTTGAAGCTGCTTGGCCTTCTCAGCAGAGAGTTTGGATACAGAAGCTCCAACCAGAACCAGCACCACAATGGATGCCCATCCCAAACTCCCCCTCTGCTGTTTCCCTCCATTTCACTTTCATTTCGATGAAAATAAATAATTTTTTTTTTTACTTTTCCCAACTACTCAGGGGAAAGGAGTTTCTGTCCCATGTGGTGGGTGATGCAATGTCCTGTGTTCCCACAGCTCCAGGGCACCATCTCCCATGGGAGCAGAGCACAGAGGGCTGTGAAACAAGTGCACAGCAGCAGGTGACCTTCCATGACCCAGATAATTTGTGCCCTACTTTACTTAATCCCTGGAAATCCTGGACCATAACCTCGGGACCTGCCTTCAGCACACTGTGCTAAAATTAAACCCAACTTTTTCCAATGAGGTTTACAGACCTCAGGCATGTATTTTTCTCCTCAGAAGTTTGGCAATTTAACTGTTTCCAGCTCAGAAAGGTGAAATGTGGATAGACCTGGATGAGTGTACCAAACCCATCCCTGTGGGAACAGGGTCTGTGGCACATCAGGTGAACATCAACACCTACAAAATGGAGATGATGATCCTACCTCCAAAAAACGTCTCATGTTGAAATGAATGTGTATGGAAATGTCTAAATACTGGGGTTTTTTCCCAAAAATTACAGTGAATAAATTGAGAGCAGGAAAGACTCTGAGATTGTCACCTGGGAATAAAAAGGGATCACTGCTGGTACATCCTCACCTGATTCTTTGTGTCCATCACATATCTCAGCTCCCTGCTCCAAATTTGTGTCCCCCAGGCAGGACAGAGCCTGTTTTTCCATCCAGCTGGACAAAATCTGGTGGCCAAGAAGTTCCTTTTCTCTGACCCTCACCAGGGAGCAGATGCCACATTGTCAGGCAGGAGGATGCACCCTCAAAGGGGGTGGGCTGCACCAAATGAACAATTCAACACAATTTGGCCCAGGATCAGCTGACCTAAATTCTGCCTCATTTACAAGCCTGTGGTCTGTGGGAAGACCCACAGCTTTCAGCAGCATCTGCCAACAGCAAACATCAGACAGAGACAAAGGTGGAAATTAGGGCATCTGAATCTGGGCCAGAGCTCTTGAGGCACAACTCCCCACCCTTGGTTGTGGTCCTGTCTCGGGTGGGAGTCCAACCATTCACCACCCTGAGGCTCCAGGATGAGTTTTGCTTCTTATGTTGGACAGACAGCAAGAACTGGAGAGATGAGAGCAGCATTTTGAGGGAGAGAAAAGGAAAGGGAGCCCATCAGCACTGGGAAAATGACATCAAAAACGAGCTGTGGGAGAAAATCCAGATTGAAACTTCATCAAGGCATACTTTGCTAATCAACAGCCCCCTGCCACAGTGCTGGGGCCAGGCTGCTGGGGCTGCTCACCCCCAGCACTGCTGCAGCTGTGCAGAGGTGCAGCAAAGGCAGGTCCCAGAGAGGTGACCCAGCAGCCAGCACAACACTGACACTGACACTGCCTGTGCACAGCCCTGCTCACCTCCCCTGTGTCTCAGCTGTGGCAGAGCCCTGGAAACCTGGGCTGGAACCCAGGAGCCACAATTCACCAGCAAACTGCTCCCCCATTCATTTTTCAGCCCTTCCAAGCGCTGCACGCTCCTTTCTCCTGCCACATTTCAATCGCTTGCAGGAAAGCAAATCAATCATTTACATGACTTACTATTTGCTTCATCCTACACACAGCTAAAAAACACAAGGGCTCTCCTTGAATGAGGACAGCACGCTGCTCCAGTGAGGCTGACAAGAACAGGATCTCTTTGGCTCATCTCCTGCCACTCACTGACAGCAATTTACAAAGGTCTGTTTGACAGTCATTTCCTCTTCACATTCTTACTCTGCCTAGACTGTGAAACTACCAGTGCAGAAACAAAACCACTCAGAAAAAGGCAATCAGCCATGGGAACCAGGTGCCTCTCCATTTACCAGAGGAGATTTTTGAGTCATCTTTGAGTAAAAGCAGTGAAGGCCACGGGCTCTGTGGCACACTGCCAGCATGGGAGGATCCTGGGCATCCTCCTCCTCCTCCTAGGGATGCTGCCACTTTTAAGTGCAGGGTATGACCAGGGTGTCTGGGCACCACCAGGAAGCTGCTGGGGTGGTTTGCATTTTTTGGGGGTGTTTTTCACCTTTTGGACTCAGTGCTGAGGCCACTCTGGGCTCAGTTATGTGTGGAGGGCTGAGAAATATTCCATAGATGCCTCTCCCTTCTTTCTGAAGCTCTGTCATTCCTGAGATGTGCCCTCTTGCAATCTTTTCAGCTCTGAGCCACTCTGCTGCTGAGCTGCTGAGGATTTACATTCCTACGTGTCTTCTCCTTGGAACAGCCCCAAAATCCGTGTCAGTCATGATCACACTCACATTCCACATCAGGCAGCTTTCCTCACCTGCCTGGAGATGTTATTATTTTAGCCTGCTGCCATAAAGAGACATATTGGAATCAATTTTAGATCAAGCTTTTTAAAATATCCCATCCTCCTTTTCAAAGCTGACTCAGTGCAGGCCACACACCCCCCTGGAGATGCCTGAACTGATGGAGCACATCATAAATCCCCCTCCTCTACAGGTTACACTTACAGAAGTGAAAGACTAGGGGGGAAAATTAGCCCTTGAGCTGTGATGTTTCAATGAGGAGAACAATTCCAACAGGGGAAGGGGATGGCTGAAATAACCAGAAAATATAAATTCAAGGATTTGATGGGAGGAAAGGAAACCTTGCAGAAGGTCAGCTCCTCACAGATGTGCTGCCCAAGGGCTGCAGGCACTGCCTGAATGCAGACAGGATGGAGCAGAAGCAGAACTGGAGAAGCCAGCTGAGACTGAGGTGAGCAGGAAATCCCTTCTGAGAATGCAAGAAATCATTTTCATCACGGCTCTGGCTGTGCCTGCCCAGCCCAGCCCAGCCCACACTGAATTCCTTACACACACGTGCTCCCCACTGGAGGGACAGAGTCCTTCAGCAACACCAGGACCTTTGCTGCATCTTTTATGACACCTGTGGGGATGAAAATCCTCTGCCCATGCCCCCTGAGAAGCAGCTCCATCAGACATCTCTCTATCTATAGCTGCAGAGGTTGTCAGATTAATCCTGGCCCTTTTCAAAAATCCACCCACTGTGTTTTCCCCTCAGAGACTTGTGTGTGGCTCCAAATCCTGTGTGTGGCTCCAAATCCTGTGTGTGGCTGTGAGTTCACATCCCTGGAACATGAGCTGGGAAGGGAGGAAGCATTGCAGGTCTGACCACTGTCCACCTCTCACCTGTGCAGGGCATCAGCACAAGGGACAGGCTGGAAACCTTCCCCTGGGCTGGAATTTCTTATCTCAGCACTGCCAGAAAATGTCTTGGAGGTCCCTAAAGAAACAAGAGGGATGAGATAAACAACAGGAAACTCAGCAGTGAGGAGGAGAAAGCATCTTTAGCACACACAAACACACAGAGAGGGAAGAGGAAAGAGAGCAGAGGGTGCTTTCCTCACTTGTTTAACTTCAAGTCAGGCTGAAGAGATTTCACATTCCATCTTTTCTTTGCCTTTTTCAATAAAAATATTCTGGGTGGCTCCATCGTCAGAGCACAGGGAATCAAGAGTACCACGATGCCAGTTTGTCTTCTCTGCCCAGGAGCAGCAAAGAGAGAAGAAAAGCTGTTAAGAACCTGCCCATTTCCAGACTTCCTTTACGTGCTGAGAAGAAGGGCACAAGGGTCAGCACATCCCTTCTTTCCACAGCCACCCCCAGCATGAGGCAGGCAGCTGGCTATGGGGTTCAGGAGGGAAAATGACTGATTTCTGGGACTGTGGCATTGCTCCCAGGCCAAACACAACCAGAGGCTCAGCACTGAGATGTCTCACGAGGCATTAGCCTGGCTCCCTTTCCTGCTGGCCTTGTTTGTGCAGGCAGGAGCCACTTCCTCCCTGCTTTGCTGTGCTTGGCAGCATCCTGGGAATGCTAAGTCAGGCACATTGCCTCTCAGGCATGGGAAGATCTCTGCCGAGACCAGAAATAGACTGTGTGTCTTCATCCCTGAGCTTATCAGCACACAAAAAGCAGGAGAGGAAGGCAGCTCATCACCCACACCCCGAGGGGCTCCCCCGAGGGAGCTGCACGGCAAACCTGCACCAGAAAGGGAGGCACAGCACAGGCCAGGTGCCCTCAAACCAGGATTTGCAGGAACCACTGGAAGGGCTGATGCCTCCAAGCCCAAGAAAAGCCCCAGTCTGCCCTGTGCTCTGTGACAGATGTGCTGGGAAGACACAAAGGGGTAACTTTGCTGCCTGAGATATTTTATGTCCTCAGTGCTCCCACTTTCCTTGTCTGCCTGGGAAGAGTGGAGAGCCTGAATATCTAAGAGCACTCATGTACAGAAAAAAGCAGTGTTTCTAGAGGCAGTCACTGCCCTGGGATCCAGGCATGAAGACAAGGCTATTTCTGACTCTGAGTAACAAATGATTGCCCTGCTCTCCTCCCTGCCAACAGCTCATCCCGATTTCCTGCATCCATGTTATATCACCCTCTCCCTTGTCCTCTGCTCAGGCCCAGTGCAACCCCAACACAAGCCAAGCATTCCCCAGTGCATTATTTCTCTGCTGCAACAAGAGCTTTAACCTGAGCAGATATTCATTCCCTCTTTATGTTGAGAGGGACCCGGTGGTGTCCCCAGGGAGCAGGAGAGGTTAAAGACAGCACATAAAGGTTCACAGGGGTTGGATGCTTGAACGAGCAGAGTCAGGGCAGAGAGTCACCAGAGGCAGCAAACTCCCTTCCTCAAAGTGTTTTTTTACCCTTCCTTCTTTCCCTGGTCTCATCCCCCAGCTCCCTGCATCCCAGGCCATGGATCTCCATCCCTTCCCTGGCACTGCATGCTGTTTTTCCAACTTCTCCCAGCAATTTACTCAGAACATTCCTCATAAATATATTTTTCCCGCTTCAGAAGGCATTAGGAAAACACGTGGGGGAAAGCAGAGAAACCAAATCTAAACAAAGCCAGGGCACTTTAATCTGAACTTGGGATCACTGACACTTTGCCATTTGTCCTTGCAGCCTCCACCCTTTCAGTTGCAAATACTTCGGGGCCACCTCTTTTTTATTCTGCCCTTGGCACATTCTTTGGGGAGTGACTGAAGTCTGAAGTGGGCAGAAACACAGATTTTATGGCTGTCCCAAAAGAGTCTCCATCTCCCATGTTCTGTAGGGGCTGAAAGGCTGTGTGTGAAACACCAGGAGCAGGGGCTGAGTGAGGGCACAGCAGCTCACACACCATCTGGAGCAAATCAAAGCACTCTGGAGCTGGGGAGTGCCAACTGGAACAAGCTCAGCCCCCAAAGCCACGAGTGCAGCCCTGTCAGAGCACACCAGGCCACTGGGGGAACTCCCTTGGCTCGAGCTGGATGCTCTTGGAAAGTGCTGCAGCAGCAGAGCTCGGAGGGGCTGTCCATGTGCTCCTCTCCAAAGCTCAGCAGAGGTGGCTCGAAGCCTCCAGCAAACTCTGCCTTTCCCCTTTCATCCAGGAGCCCCTCCTGTCTTTTGCTGGGCAGGTTTGGAGCACGAGAGCAGTGCCAGGGCCCAGGGGTTCACTGGGGGCTCCCTGCCTGTCTCGGGCAAGTTTGGCTCGGTGCCACGTGGGCACAGGCCCAGGAAACTCTCAGGAGCCCTCACTCACTCCTGGGCAGGCCCAGGGCTGCCCTGGGATGGAGGGGACACGGGGGAGATGAGGACACGTGGCCTGGGCCGCCTGTGGTGCAGCAGCCAAGGCCGAGGAGCTGGTGGCAGGCTGATCTGCCCACAGCCAGAGCCAGGGGTTTGCTGGCCAGGCTGCAGTCAGGCACACAGCCAGAGCCTCCTCTCAGCTTCCTCTGCCCTCTCTCCCACCCAGCCTCCACTTTTCCCCTCCTTCCCATCCCTCTGCCCTTCCTCTCACAGCGTGTCCATCCCTCACTCCCACCACAGGCACAGCAGAATATTCTGCCCCCTCCACACCAGCCCCAGCTCTGCTCTCCCCCTCCCCAAAACGAGCACAGCCCCAGGGTTGTGCTCACAAACATTTTATGGGCAGCTCCAGCCCTGGGCACTGACAGGTCTCCCTCCATTCTCCCACACAGAGCATTCCCAAATATCCCAGAAACATCTCACGGGTGATGGCTCTGGAAGCCTTTGCCACAGGAAGGAAAGGGGGCTTTGCAGGAAAGGGGGCTGGGACCACTGGGAATCTGGCTACAAACTGGTGTCCAAGGCTTTCTTGACTTGAGGCCAGTGGGCACTGGCTCAAGGAACTCCCAGTGAGTCCCAGTGCCTCCAGTGGGGTGAGGGATCAAAGGGGAGGTGAGGACACGTGGCCTGGGCAGCAGAGCAGCTCCCTGAGGGCCCTCTGGAAGGTGCCTGATGCCCCTGGATTGCTTGGGGAAGGTCAGATATGTGACAATTGCAGTGGCTGAAGGGAGTCCACAAATGTTCTGCTTCTGTCAGCAAAGGCCCATCTGAGAGGGAGAGCTGAGCTCTTTGTTGACAGGCCTGGTTCTCAGCTCACACACACCCAGAGCCAAACCCCAGCAGCTCCAGCAGCCTGGCCCAGCCCTCCCCTGCCCTGAGAACTCTCTCCCACCTAAGCCTGTGCAGTTTTGCACTGTAAATCAGACCTTTATGTCTTGTCCTTCCAGTAAAACCCAACTGAGCTGTGCTGCCACACAGGACCAGCCCCTCCCCACAGCCTCCCCCTTCCCACCTCGGACAAACCCAGCCCTGGTGCCACTGATGGGGACCACAGCACCCCCTCAGTGCTGTCCCCAGCCTGTCACTGTGACCAGTCATCCCTCTGTCCCATGTCCCCCCTCTGGCAGGAGCCACCAGCTCTCCAATCTCTCCCCAGAGAGCAGCAGCTCTCACCTCTCTCAGCTCTGATCTGCATCATTCTCTGCTTCTCTCCCCTGCTCCTTTTTTCCTGGCACTTGGACAAAACACCTCAGAGTTGACTTGTAACATTTTTTTTTTGGTTTGTTCCTTCCTAGGAGAACTGCCAGTCATGTCACACTGACCCACATTGCACTGTTATTTCTGTCAGGCACAGCATCCTTTCCAGAAACAAATGTTCTGTTTTCCCCCTGTGATCTCAAAACTGACTGGAGCCCAGGTTCTTCCTGGGTGATATCAACTTTATGAGCTACTTACACAACCTCTCCAGCACATCAGATGGGAAAAAAAAAAAAACAACTACAGAAGAGGGAAAAAAATTTAAATATTTAAGTTGCAAAAAACATCCCCAGCCCCTGCTCCAGCCACTCTTCCCTGTTCTGGCTCTTCCCACTGTGCTACAGAGGGTGACCAAGCACCAGCAAGTGCAACATGGACCTGTTCCAGAGCTCAGCATGACAAATTATGCCCTTAACGAGGGGAGCAGAGGACAATGGTGAACTTCTGACACGCCAGATCCCAACCAGCTCTGACAGGACAATAGAAAAATCCACAAATAGAAAAGCAGAATTGCTGGGCTGCTTTTGATGGGTGAAAAAGTGACAGAAGATTTTGAGCCAAAGGAGAGAAGAAGCCTGGATTAAGGAGAAGCTTTGAAAGGAGTTGATAGAAGAAAACAGCCCTGATACAGCTCCAGCCTCAGCCAGGGCTGGGAAAGCTTGTGTGGAACATCTGCCTGAAATGTTTCCTGGAGAGCAGCATGGTTGGGAATCCCATTTCAGATAAGTGGTGTTATCAAAAGGTTGATTTTTGTATTGCTTTTGTAACACACAGAAACAGGCAAACCACTGCAAAGCCTCATCCTAAAGAAAAGATGATATCCCTCCTCATTTCCCTGCAAACAGGCTCCTGGTTCTCCCAGAGAAGCTGTGCTCAGTGCCACTTTTACATCACTTTGCCTGCAAAGCCAAGATGATCGAGAAGAATTTAACCCAGATCCGTTAGAGAGGGGAAAAAAAATAAAATCCATAAACTTCTATAAAAATCCAAACCAAGATAGATCCCACATAGAGGATATTTTTAAGATTTAACTTGCAATATTCAGGCAGAGATAACAGCTGTGACTGGTTAACAAAGGAAGGTTCCCAGGTGGAACAGAGCACCCAACATCACCAAAAATCCACCAAACTCACAGGTCTTTAATTTATCCTACACCTTAAGTTTGATTTGTTCTATGCATTAGGCTCCATTTGACATCCAGGAAAATCTCCAGCATCCAAATCCGAGTGCATTAAAGTATTTATCCCTGCCATGGCAACAAAGGAAAAGCTGTGAAACACCTCCAGTCTGAGGCACACCCACTGCATGGAACCAAGCACCAGGCCTGGGATGAGTTCAGTCATTCTGAGGAAGAAAATTCATGTCACAGTGAGGGGGTCTAAATTTGGAGAGTTAAATACACACTGGGATAAATCCTGTGTTCACCTCCACGTTAAATCAGAAGAGTCCTTGACTTATGGCCTGGCTTTCAATTTGCTCAATTAATTTTGGAGGGACTTAAAAGTGGAATAGCTTGGAGAGAGAAATCTCACAGACAGACAAATCTCATCAGGTCCTCAGCACAGCCAGCTCAGCTCTTCCCACTGGGAAGTGAGCTCAGAGAGGGTCCACCAGGAAAACACCCTGGGGGCCATCAGCCCCCAGCCAAACCCAAAAATGTGAGCTTTTCTTTCACCCCCTTTGCTAAACAGCCTCCTCCTAAGGGAGCTGTGAAATCCCTCTGCAGAGACAGGATTTTTACTGACACCTGCAGAGCTGCACTGCTGGGCAGGGCTGAGAGGAGACACCAGAACTCTGCTGTGCTCGCCCACACTCTCACACCCCAGGGAATGGGATGAAGCTGTGCCAGGGGTGGATTTTGGGAAAGGTTCTTCCCCCTGGGCACTGCCCAGGCTCCCCAGGGAATGGGCACAGCCCCAGGGCTGCCAGAGCTCCAGGAGAGCTTGGCCAGCGCTGCCAGGGATGCCCAGGTGGGGCTGTTGGGGTGGATGATCCTGAGGGTCCCTCCCAGCTCAGGATTCTCTGTGGTTCTCGCTCAGCAATGGACCAGCCCAGCCCCTGAGGGTCCACACGAGCTCTGTGCCTCGAGGGCCACCCCATCTGCTCAGGAAATGCTGCCCATGTTTCCCAACGGAGTAAACTTGAACCCTGAGCACGAGGGAAAGAAAGAGGCAGCTCCAACCAGTCTTGGGGTGAATTCTTGGCACTGGTTGTGTTTCCCATTGCCAGCACAGCCACAGCTTATGTTTCCTTTAGTGAGTTATCTTTACAGCCAGGAAGTGGCTCTTTCCATCTGGACAGTGTCATTCTCCTGGCTGGTCCTGCCTAAATGTTAACAAAACCCTGCTGCTGCCTTTATTTCCCCTCCTCAGGGATACTTGGAATTTTTATTTTTCTTCATAACCACTAAAGAATCCATATTTCACAGAGTCCTGAGATCTTATAAAAGGAATAACAGTGAAAGAAAATCACACTGGGTCTCAAGGTTATCTGTTTAGCCTAAAAAAAAAAAAAGTGGGCATAATGCAAAACACAAAGACAGAGGTTGCACAAGAAATTTGCAGGGCCTTAGGGGATGAAAGTCTCATTTAGCAAATAGATTTCACAGAGAAATCCCATGAGAGAAAACAGACATAACGAGATCTAAACATACTTGCACGATGTGAAGGTCCTGCTATGAATGGGTATTTATGGTTTGCTCAAAGTGAGATGGAGGGACGCTCATGGGCAAAAATAAAAGCCATGGCTGAGCTGGCTTGGGAGAGTAAAAACCACAAGGACAGGGTGCAAAGAAATGACCTCAGGCTGTGCCAGGGGAGGCTCAGGGTGGACAGCAGCAGGAATTTCCCCATGAAGAGGGTGCTCAGGGATTGGAAGTGTCCATCACCCAGGGGAATCAGTGACTCTGCATTTGGGGAAGCATCTTCAGGTTACAAAGCACTGGAAAAATCACCTTTTGCTCAGTCTTTCCTACTCTGTCCATGTATTTTACAACAGAGCTGTGAAAATCAGCAGAGCTTTGCTCTGGCTCCTGCCATAGGGCCAGGGACAGAACCAATTTTTAAGTGGTGAATACCCCAAAAGTATTTTATTTTCTCCTCATTACTGAACTGGAAAAAAAAAAAAAAAAAAAGAGTAATAGAATGCCAGAATGGTTGGGAGGACCTTAAAGCTCATCCCTTCCATGGGCAGGGATGAGCTCCCACTATCCCAGGTCACTCCAAGCCCTGTCCAACCTGGCCTTGGACATTTCCAGAGATCCAGGGGCAGCCACAGCTGCTCTGGGCACCCTGTGCCAGGGCCTTACACCCTCACAAGAAAGATTTTTTTCCTAATATCGAATCCCTCTCAGTTTTGAAGTGCTGATGTGGCTCAGATGCAAAGTTTTGCTGAGCAGAACACTCGGGGAGCTCCAACAAAGGATTTGACTCCAGAGGATCAGGCTCCTCCACAAGAGCTGAAGCTTCTCCTTCATCTCCCAGTCCACCCCAGGGATGCTCCCATACAAACACACACCTGGTGGAAGCCTCTGCAGGATTCCATTCCAGAGGGAATTGCCCTTCTGTGCTGCAGGCAGCTCCTCAAAGCCCTGCATGGGAGCTGAACATCACTCAGCCCAACCCCCGGGTTCAACTCAGCTGTGCCAGCCCCAAAACATTTGAGAAATATCCAGAAATGGCCCCTGCAGATCAAATTTGTGAAGTTTAGTTTAGCCATACTCCAACTACATATTTTTCCCATGGAAAAATGACTCATCAGAGACAAAATATCTATTTTTAAGTCAAGTTCAGCCTCTCTCCACAAAAAATACTCAGTTCAAGGCAGGACCTGAGAGGGCAGGTGGTTGCTATGCAACTCCTGAGAGAGGACAGCAAGTGAGAAAGGTGCTTTCACAGAATTAAGATCTTTATAAAGTTGAGCCAGCCCCATAAAGTACTATTTTCACTGTTCCTATTTAGTAATTATAAAAATCTGGCAAATAAACCCAAATAACAAAGAGATGATGTTTGTTAGAGCAGACGAGCCAGGATGTTTAACTAGGAAAATTCTGTCTTTATGGAGAAAATATCTATATTTTCACAAGATAAGAACTGTGCTTTTCTAAAGGAAAAAACACTAAAAGGCCAAGAGGAGTTTCTTGCCAAGTTGGAGCTCTCTGCAATCCCTCTCCTAGCACAGGGCAGCCCCCACTGCTCACTCTCCATCAACCAGAGACTCCCAGGCAGCAGCTGCTGAGAATCAGAGCTAACTCAGCAGGATTTGGGAGAGATAAGAGGAATTGAAAAAGAAAATTTAAAAAAACTTAAAGAATAAAAGAGAAAGAAAGAAAGAAATGAGGAAGAAATGAGAAAGAAACAAGAAAGAAACAAAGAATGGAAGAAAGGAACAAGAAAGGGACAGGAAAGGGACAGGAAGAAGAGCGTGGATAGTGAGGTGAAGCCAAACTCCCCAAATATTTGAGAACCATCAATATTCCCCAGTTTTACCCCAGCTCCGTGGCCAACTCTCCAGGCAGTGCCCTGAATTCAGGCTGCCCTGCAGGACAAGGTGTTTCTGGGCACATCACTCTCAATTCTGGGTCAAAACCATATTTACTCATTCCTGGGCATTTCTGTGGCATCTCTAAACCGAGTCCAAGCTCTTTAATCACTTTTCTTCCTCCCTCCCACAAATCAGAGCTCTCTCTTCTGTCCTTTCAGCAGTCAGGCACAACAGCTGGAGATGTGACACTTACTAGAAGGAATTCAGGCTGATTTGGGGACTCACTGACCCATATTTTTCACATCCTGAAGCCACATACCCCCCCCCTCAAGAAATACTATCAGAAAAAGAGACAATAATTCCAGCTACAGCCTTTTAGCCCTTCGGGAAGCACCCCCGCACTGATCCTAATGACAGTCTGAACAGATCACTCTGATGGGCACTAAAAAAAGGTGTTCATGGGATGAAAAATGGCTCGAAATAGGCAGAAAAATTTGGTATTATCACTTCATGAGCTCAGCGATGGTTCTGCAGGCAGGGGCTGCTCAGCTGATGCAGAGATGTTTAACCTGCAGCTCTCCAGCTGGGAAGGAGAGGTTTGCTCGTTCCTAACCATCCTCCAGGACACTCTAAGCTCTTTAATCCTTCCTGTTCCTATCAATCCGCCGGGATGGAGCAGCTCAAAGCCCCACCCGTGCCAGGAGTTGTTGTTCTCCAGCCCTGAACAATGCGAGCCCTTTGCCAGCTTCCTCCTCCAACACAAAGGAGAGGCTGGAAGGAGCCAGGCTGGCAGACAGAACCCCTCTGGGCACGATTGTGTCCCTTATCAGGGGCTTCCCCCACAGCCCCAGGGCACGGAGACGCCCGAAATAGCAGCTGAATTCTGAAGCAGAGAATGTTTTACTTCACGACATCCTGGGGATGCACGTCAGGAGCAGCGATGTCCAACAAGCCTCAAGTCCAACAGACAATTTGAAGGCTCAGATTCCGAGGGAATTTGGGCACCTCCCACTCCAGCCCACCGGGGTTTGGGGGGGTTTTGGTCCCTGAAAGCCCCGGAAAAAACGAGGCCAAGTGGCCTCTTTATATTTGGGTGATGGGGAGTGTAACCTTTTGTGCCAGACGCTGGAGACACACCCTCTGCTCCAGAGCCTGCCATAAACACGCATTTGGAACTAAAACACGTTTTTCCAAGACAGGGAGGAGGGGGAAAAAGAATAGGACCAAAAAAAAAAAAAAGGAGATAAAAA
>VZRX01019235.1:22575-61075 GCA_013398075.1 Notiomystis cincta | reverse complement strand
TTCCCATCAGGACACGAGACTGTGGCTCTTTGCTGCTGTCCCTAGGAGCCTTAGCAGTGCTCCATGCAGAGCACAAAAGCAGCCAACCCACAACTCTGAGCATCAGCATCCACTTGGCAGCAGTGGAGGAAACCACCACGTGCAATTATGGCAGGTAATCTTATTTTCGAGTTGGAAATAATTTGTCCTGGGATGGAAGATGGGCACCACAACCACTTAGCCAGCAAACCACAAACAGCAAGGGACGCCTGCAGGGAGGGAAGGGAGGGTATCATAATCTTATTTCTGTTCAGCAAACCATACCACTCACTAATATTCCCACATATTTCAGGATGGCAATGCAAGGGAGCCACACTTTCTTTTTTTCCCCTGTCAGAGGAGAAAACACAGAGGAAAACGAGACAACTCAATCCAGCCTGGAACACAGCTCTGATAGCTGCTCCCAGATGGGTTCCCAAACCTCCCAACAGGATGCTGTTGTGCATTATCAGCAAGGCACAACTTTCCATGTACATTAATGAGAAACACTGCTGTGCTACCAATTTGTCTGGCTTGGTCTTGGCAGAATTTCTAGGCTGGAAATCCCACAGTTCACATAACTGGTCTGTTCACCCCGCTGCTTAATCTGTCTTCACTTGAGGAGATGAACTCCACGTATAAACATGCAGTGCTGGATATAAACAGCCCCCAGGCCTGGGGATGACAAGAATTAAGCATTGCTCTGTGTGTGTATGTGTCCTGCATGTGTGTGGGGCTGGGAAGGACTCTCTCATTTGCCTGTTTATTATAATATTCTAAATTGTAAATGCAAAGTTCTCCAAAGCCCAGGCTGGGCTGCAGCCTCAGAGCTGAGCCCTGAGCAGAGAAGGGATGATGGGGGCAGACTGGCAGGAGACAGGATCCTCTACTCCTTGTTGTGGTTGGCAGGTTAATAGAGATTTCACTCTCTCTGAGCCAAAATTAGGGGGAAAACACCTAAACCCAAGTGGTTTCTGGAGCAAGAGATTAAGAGAGGTGTGTGGGCCTGGGGAGACTCTGCTGAGTGGTGGGGTAAGGGGTGAGCACCCTGTGAGAGGGAGACATATCCTGCTCCTGTGTCCCAAATCTCCTTGGTGCTCAACAGCCCCCAGAAAACACCTCCCCCACAGCATTTCCCCACACGTGGGGCCCAGGCTGCTTCTTATAATGAAATTACAACTGGGAAGATCATGTTTTCCTGCTTGTTCTTTACAGAATTTGTGAACTTAATGAAAAAAAAACCTCCTCTGATTCCTCAAGGTTTTTCTCATGCTTTTTTTTCAGTTGCTGGTTTAATCCTTTTCTAGATGCTAACACTGGCTTCTGTCAAAAAAAAACCCCATCAGAAATTATCAATGAAGGGGGAAACAAAACAAAACAACAACAGAAAGCCTGTTAAAACCTCCAAAGTGTGGAGGGAATTCTCACTGAGGAAAATCCCCTGGGCTGGCAGGGGGATGCTGTGTGAGCCAGCAGCAGCTCTGGGCTCTGCAGGAGGAGCACAGGACAGAGCACACCGTGTGCCTGTGCCAGGCACAGCCACCCTGAGCATCTCTGCTGGCAAAACTTCCAGCCCAGGAAATAAGAAATGATGCAGGAAAATGTGTGGCTCGAGACCCCCACGGCCACACAGCTCCTGCCACGTCTCCTCCAGCTCACTTTAACTCAGGGCAGAGGTGCCCTTTGAGGCTCGCCCACATCTGACTTTTTTTTCCCCTGAATAAACACCAGGAAGGGGAAATGAAAGGAAGGGGAAACTACAAAAATGACTATTTTAAAAACCCCGTGTTTTGAAGGAGGGGTTATCACAGGCAGCATCCACTCCACCAGCACAACTCCTGTGAGAAAAGGAGTGGGTAGAAAACACTGATCTCCAGCTGATTACTATTCCAGGGAACAGAGGAGAACACACAAGAGGGGAAAAAAAAAGAGGAAAAAAAGAGGAAAAAATTTTAAAATGTGCCTGGCTGGGCAAGCCAAGGTTAGAAACTCACAGCCCCTCCCGTGTCAGTGCACGCTGCATTTCCCAGGTCTGAGTCTCTGCTGGCTGTGACCAGATAACAAATTCCCCGGGGGCAGAGGGAGCTGGAGATGCTGTGTTGATCCTGCAGCCCAGCCCAGCCCCGAGCGCACGGCGGTGCCGCCGCTGCCTCCGCCCCGAGCGCCTCCAAAGAGCCTTCGACAAAGCAGGAGCATAAAGAGAAGCCGGGGAGATGACAGAATGAATAAATTAGACACACGTGGCCTCCTGTGTTCATCTCATCTCCCCTTCCTCCCTGCGAGGAGCTGTGCTGCTGCCTAAGCCCAGCCCCAGACAAGGAGGAGGATGCTTGCAGCAGGTGCCTGCGGGCTCTGGGAGCGCCGTGGGAGGGAGGAAGGCAGGGAGAAGAGTGCCTTGAACCTCTCTCCCAAAGCCAGGCGGCTGCTCCGCCTCCCAGCGTGTCACTGCAGCCTCGGCAGAGCCGCTCCTGCAAGGGCACAGCCAAAAATCCGAGGTCTGAACCCCCCGAGTGGAAGGGACTGTGCCCTCTCCCCATGGAAACCACTGCTGGCGACAGAAAAGCTGCAAGAAATAGCTCTGGACAACGTCCCCGTGGGCAGGTGGTGCTAAAAGAAGGATTTTAGAGAGGTTGAATGTATCTCAGCTATGCTGGAGCAGCCCAGGTGAAGGGTTTTTTGGGAGGAGGCAACTCGCAGGCAGAAGGAAACGCCCACAAATTACAGATGTGCATATAGAATCATAAATCGTAAAAATCACAGAATCCCAGGATCACTGAGGCTGGAAAAGCCCTCCCAGGCCATGGAGTCCCAGCTGTGCCCCATCCCCACCCTGTCCCCAGCACAGAGCTCTCAGTGCCACCTCCAGGAATTCCTTGGACACCTCCAGGGATGGGCACTCCAGACCTCCCTGGGCAGTTCCAAGGCCTGAGCACCCTTTCCATGGAGAAATTCCTGCTGCTGTCCACCCTGAGCCTGCCCTGGCCCAGCCTGAGGCCGTTCCCTCTTGTCCTGGACACCACCTGGCTGTCCCCTCTTGTCAGGGAGTTGTGCAGCGCCAGAAATTCCCCCTGAGCCTCCTTTTCTCCAGGCTGAGCCCCTTTCCCAGCTCCCTGAGCTGCTCCAGCCCCTTCCCAGCTCTGTTCCCTTCCCTGGACACACCCCAGCCCCTCAATGAGAGACCTACAAGGAGATGGATACAAGGATTTGTTCTGATCCAAGGATTTATTCACCATCTGAAGGACACTTTTGCTGGTGATTCAGGGGCTGATGGAAGCTCTCAGCTAAAGAATGCAGCATTTCCTCTCCCCAGAATTTGAGCATTCTTAATGGAATTTACTGTCCCAAATTTAAAAAGCATTTCTTTTGTGCTCTTCTGCAGAGAGGAGCCTACAAAAGAGCTCCAGAAAGGAGATGGCTTTTCTTGACCTACAAACAGCCAGGGAGGAAAGTTTGATTGCTTCACAAATCACATTTTAATGGCCTGAAAAGCAGAGAATTTCAGAAACCACACATCCATTTCCTTTTGCACAGCACATGCCAAGGCACTGGACCAATGCTTGTTTGCCTCTTGTACAATTTCTATCTCTCAACACAAAACTCGGAATAAACCATGAAAATTCAGAGCCCTAAACTAATAAGCTACAGCCCTGCCACTTTCTCTCCAGGTTTCTTACCATGCCCATCACCTGAAAGCCAATTAGGTTCTGCTGCAGCAGAGGGAGGGGTCTGAAAACTGCTGATATCAATCACAATCAATTCATTACCAAGAGGCTCCCAAAGCCTTCACCAAAACACAAATGCAATTAAGAGAACCTGCAGATGACAGAGCAAAGAGAAGGGACAGGAGTGACCTCCTGTGTTTGTCTGCTCTGGCCAGGACAAACCACAGGAAACCTCTCCTGGTCCTAATAAAATGTGAATTAACTGGCACACTGCAGAGAGAAGCTGGGCTTGGCTTTTTTAAACTCTGCTTACAAAGACAAGGCCTAAACATCAGGGATTTTCTTGCCAGAACCCAGAGCATGGTGGAGGAGCTGAAGATCAGGAAGCTGGGCCCAGAGGCCACAGGCTGACAGAATCCCACCTCATTCCCTGGGAAGCACACTCAGATAAGGAGCTGGCTTTAGATCAGGAAGCATCTGCTTGAGCCTGACCTGTCCCTGACTTGTAGCCTGGCCAGAGCTTCCTGCAGAAGCCAAAAAATCAAACTCCCCAACCCCACCTGGGTGAAAGTGGAGTTTTTGCCCTGAGGAGTGACAGCTCCTCCAAAGGAAGTTCTAGAAATAAAGCAGCCCAAATCCACAGTCACGTGTAAGCCCAGCTCAGTCATTTGAGGTGCATCAGCCTAGCAGGAGGATTTAATTCAGACCCATTGCTCAGCTCTGGGTGCAGTCTGTCCTATCTGGAGCAGAAACAGTGACTTGTGCAGTGTCTGGCTCCTTCCATCACATCTCAGTGCTCTGGGAGGGCTCTTTTACCCCACAGTTGCTCCCAGAGGAGAGGGCATCAGCTGCTTTGGCAGCACACAGGCCCACTGCAAGTGGAAGAAGCTGTAAAAGTGGGAGAAACAACACAGCTTTTTCTCTCCATACTCAGAAGTTGTCCCTAAAATTTGTCCAGAACACCAAGGCCTTACAGCTACCCTCAGAAAAGATGCCAGGGGTGTGAAGTGCTGATCTGTACCTTCCATCAGGGATTGCACATAAGCCCAAAACGACAGAAAACCACTGTGCCAAACACCTGCATGTGCCAAGTGCAGAAGTTTGGGGCAGATTTGGCATCCCTACCTTGTGAGGTGCTGTACTTCCCCCTCTGAGCTTCGTTCCTCAGGGACATCGTGCCGTACATGCCCAGACTCCTTCCTCAGCTGCTGTCCCAGAAGCCAAGAAATCCCTCAGCACACTCAAATCCACTCTCCAAGGAGAAGCTCGGGCTCAGGGAGCAAGTCCTGGCTCTGGTTTCAGCTCTGGGACACTGAAGCACCTTCCCAGGGGCTGAGCAGGGAGTGCTCCTGCTGTCCCATCTCAGGGCCAAGCTGGGGAACCCAACCCCAGGAGCAGGAATGGGATCAAATCCCTGAGAGAGCTGCAAGCCCTGGCTGCCAGATGGGCACAGAGGGATTGATTTCAGCTCTGCCAGGTGGCTGAGTGGGCAGAACCCGAGCCAGGACACTGGGGAGCACATCCCAGCACGGGGCCATCATCAATTATGCACACAGGTACAGAGTTAGTGTAGCTTGACCCACCCACGGGGTTATTAATTCTCCATCTCATTAACTCCAGTTGAAGGTCTGCTGATGGCTAATTCAGATCCCCTGAGGCCCCTCCTCTCTGAGCAACTTTTCATCTGTTTGTCTGAAAACACTTGGCCAGAACAGTGAGATTCAGGGAAGCAGAACTTCCATTTTACAAGCAGGGAGAGGGAGGCACCTTTTATCTACGAGCAACTTCCACAAATTCCCAAAAACCCACAGGGCCAGGATGTAGGGAATTACCATCAGCCCCCATGATCCTGCCCAGGGGATGGCACAGGCAGGAGCAGAGGAGCCACAGAGCAGTTTGGGGATGAGAACCTTCTTTAAACCATGAGAGAATTCATCCCCACGCTCTGCCAGCTTTATGATCAGTGGGGAAGGGGAGATGCAGAGGATTTTCAGAGTTAGAGAAGCTGTGGCACAGCAGCCTTGGAAAGGAAGGGCTCCTCATTACAGTGTTTTTCCTCCCAAGGCTGTAAGGACCCCAGAATTTCACACTGGACCCCAGCATTTCATACTGGACCCACAAATTTCACACTGACAGCATCCACCAGGAGGCTTTGATGGCTTTGGGGACAAGGGAGAGCAGAGACATCCCACAGTTACCCCAAGGAGTTTGGGTTGAAGTCACTCAAGTCTCACTGGAGCTGTCTGGGAATAAGAAGCTTTAATTCCATTTCCTGGTGCAAATACAGATCCACTGCAGAGGAGAGGTTTGCAATCCCCACCAGAGGATTTCAGCTGCAAGGAGAATTCCCTGCAGCTTTCCCATCAGGCCATTAAGAAACTTCTTATTGCTAACTCTGAACAAATAAATGCTGTTTCTGCCATGACTGTGCTACGAGTAACAATATTTTTACTTTTTAAACACAAACCAACTCTCCAGCTGTACTTAGAGACATTCCTCAAGAACCAGACTTCAGACAGCCTTGGGAGGACTGGATCCAATCCCAGATCCAATTCCAACTCCCTCTGACCTGAGGCAAGTCACCTCACTGCTGCTTTCAGCAAGACCCTTACAGGTCTCAGTGGTAAATTATCCAAAGATTGTGTGTTTGGAAAGATCTCTAAACATCAATGGTTAAGCACAAGATTATTTTGACACCAGCTTTTAAGAACAGTTTTAGATGTCAGTGAAAAAAAAACTCTGAGAAAATGTTGGGGGGGGTGTTAAGGAAAATCTTAATTAAGACACTTAAAAGCATAACTCATTTTTTTCCTCTAATTAACACCAACATATGTACCAGGCAGAGGAGCAGCAAGGCAAAGAAACTAAAAAGGGAAAGCAGTAAGCACATGTAAAAAAATCCCAAAGGGGAAAAAAAAACCAAAAAACCCAACCAAAACACCTTATCCAGAGGTGTCTGCAATGTTCCCGAAATATTGGGAGTGTCTGCCTCATATCCTGGTCTGGGATCAATGGTGCTGCTGCTTTGCTCAGAGATTGGTATTGATTTCAGCAGGTCAGCAGAGTCCTGGGGAGTGGCAGCTCTTTGCTGCTCTGTGATAAATGGCCATCCTGCAGAAATCACCTCCAAGCAGGCAGAACACTGCCTGTCCCCCCAAAATGAGCAGCATAATTAATGTAATTGGTCTACTTGGGCTGCAGCTCAGAGGTTTTGCTGCCTGAAGTGGCTCTGCTGTTCTGGATGCTCTCCAGCACCCCCAAAGAACCTCTGGGACCACTCTCCAGTGTTCTCCAGGGCTTATTCCCATAACAAGAGTTACAGAGACCTCACAGCTGAAGTGTGGCAAATCCAGCAGATTAAGGCAGAAAGGAAATCTGTGTTTTTCTGCTCTAATCCCAGCATTTCACACAGTTTCAAAGTCTCCTTTCCCTCTCCCTCCACCTGCCCAAGGAACCTCCAGTGAGGATTTTCACCCTCTCTTAATTTTCTGGCTTCCTTAATCCCACTCTGCCACTTTTGTGCAGTTTCCTCTGTGGGATTGAGGCAGCAATCCAGGCCAGAATTTGGCAGCAATCTGTAATCAACTGCAGCCACTGGGACAGAGGCTGAAATTTGGGCAAGCACTCAGCAAATCAGGGTTCCCAAATCACTGCCCCTCTCAGTGCTGCCTGTCCTGCAGCACACTGAAGTGGGAGCAGAAGATGGGTTTGGAATTCTCCTCTGGAGCAGATCATGGCTCTGCACACTGTGCAGTTCCTCATCTGGAGGGGCTCTGCACTTGCCAAGTGTAAACCAGCACTGCTGGGGCAGGGTGAAAGCCTTCAGGGCTGACCCAGAGGCAGGTCCCTCTCCAGAATGCCAACCCCCCACAGGTAAAACAGGATCTCTGTGTGCTCAGCAGGTGTAGGGAGAGCAGGGAGTGTGGCTGGCTGATTCTCCTGCTAATACACAGCACAAAACTTCATTAAAATTGTACCTACACCCCAAAAAAAAAAACCCAAAACCAAAAAAACAAAAAAACCCCCCCCAAAACAAAAAAAAAAAACCAAAAAAAACCTCCCAACCCCCCCCAAAAAACCCAAACAAACAACAAAAAAAACCCAAAAAAAAAAAAAAACAAAACCCCAAACCACAAAACAAACAAAAAAAAAACACAAAACAAAAAAAAACCCCAAACAAACAAATTTAAAAAAAAAAAAAATTTATTTAGGTCCATTTACTTTCAAGATTCAGGATCTTAAGATACTCAGGACAGAAGTACTGTGGTGCCTGTTAACACTTAACCACCAGGTAAAGAAATAAACAAAAGCTGTGTCAGAAATAGGCTTCTAACAGTTCCAAAGGCACTGAATGATCCAAGGGAAGCCACTCCTTTGAAAAAGTCTCATCTGGCCTCACAGCCTTGCACTAAAACCTCGTCCAAATAATATCACTATCAAGACAGAAGGATACTTTTATCTGTAGCCAAGCTCCATATCAATAGATGCACTGCTTGGGGAGTTATGCCAAGGCTAGTTAGTTGTTTATTTATGTTTTTCATCTCACACAGCTTCCAAGTGCTCCACAAAAGCCTTTAAGAGCTACCAGCATTAGCATTCTGGGGAACAAATTCAGTTGCAAGGGACACATGTTGCTCAAATTCACATCTTAAGGAAAGAGCAGATCCAGAGAGCAACCTAAAAAATGGCTGAGTAAAATAAAAGTATTCACTGAAATGCATTCAATGAAAGTATTGAAGTATTTCTCTTATGTGTGCAAGACAGCCTTACCAGGAAACCCTTGAGATTAATTAGCTACAGTTGCTAATAATTTATAACCACTCAGGGAAACTTAGGAGATCTCACATGCCTAATTCTTGCACACACAAAAAATAAAAAGAAAACATGAAAATGCCCAACTCCTGTAGCTTCAGGAGAATTAATTTTGAGAAGCACAAGTGCCCAAAGCTGGCTGATGACCCAGCTGGACAAAAGACAGAGAGCCACATTTATTCAAGATTAAGCTGAACCTTTCCCCAAACACTGGAAGTTTGCACCTTTATCAATCTAAACTTGGTGCAAAACTCATTGCAACAGAGCATCATCAGGGAATGACCCAGCTTCTCCTCTCCCACTGCCTCAGGAAGAGCTGAAGGTTTGGAATATCTTCCTTACACACTGCTGTAAAGTGGCTGGAGCAGGCTCAGGTTTATTAACAGATGAGATCTTTCTCAACCACCCCCACCCCTCCTCACCCCTGAAAAAAAAAAACCAAAAAAAAAGCCATAATGAGATGGGGGAAGAAAAGGAGACAAAGGCAAAAGGAATGGAGGTGGAGGAGGGCTGAAAGGAAACATCCATTTCACAGCGCTCACACCAGAGCATAAAAGAGGACAAAAAGCAGATAGGAAAAGTCATCAAAGCCTTTTCATGAGAGTGACCAGAGGTCTCTTCCTCAGTCTGCCTCTGCCTCTCCCTGGGGGCTGCAGGAACTCATCCCAGCCTGCAAAGCAATTCTGAGGGGGCTTTGGGGCTATTTTTAAGAGAGAGTCATTATGGCCCTTGTGACTCACTGGCTTGCAATGATGGAAGTATGTTGTTTGATCTGCACAGACACAGGCAGCCAAATAATTTATTATTTTTTTAAAAAAATAAAAGGATCCTGAGGGAGAAAAAACTATTTCAGAGCAAATGACGAGACAAAAAGAAGATGGTTCATTGGAGCAGGGGCTCGTGCTGACACACAAGCACAGTGCCAGTTCTACCTGTTATTTTAACCTCCCGTTTTTAACAGCTCCTCCTCACTCTGGGTGTCCTCAGGACCCATCACAGGAGTGCCCAAGGCAGTGACTGGACAGCAGTGGAGCAGAGCACACACAGGGACTGGGATAAACTGGGACAGCTTAAATGGAAAATAAACCAAACTGAGACCAACCCCTGAAACACTTCCTGCCCCTCCAGCTCAGCTCCCTGTCCCCAAGGGCCTTTTGTGAACCGTGCTTGTCCTCATTCTCCTTCACAGCTCTTTTCCTTGCATGGTCTTGGGCTGGATTTCCTGGTCAGAAATGGCAGTGGCAGACAGCTGGCAGGAAGGACAGCAGAGTGAGCCCCCAGGACTCTGCTGGGTGTGCAAATGCCAAGGCAGGATCAAAGTATTTCTTCTCTGATAACCTCCAAGAGAAATTCCTAAATTAGAAGCAGCCTTGGCCCCAAATGCACTCCAGCCACAGCAGGAGCTGAAGGCTCCTTTTCCACCACAGGCATGAAGGAGCCACTCCAGAGCCTCAGAGGCCACAGCAGAAACCCCCAGAGTTGAGCCCAACTTGTGAATTTTCACTTTTTTCCCCTCTTCCTCCCTTACATAAAGAAGCCAAGGAGAGCTGCCCTGGTTTCTGCTCCATATAAATCATCTGGCCAGGGAGTGGGGATCACTTTGACAAGGAATTAATATTTTCTGGGTTGCTATTTCTGTTCCTTTGTTTGCCCAGACACAAAGGCTCAGCCCTCTGTAGTCCCCAGATCACAATGTCTATGTTGCATGAGATCATGCTTGTGCTTTTGGACATGTCTTTTTTTTTATTATTTTTATTTTTAACAGCTCCTATTGAATTCCCCCAACTCAGCACTTCCCTTCCTCTTGCTCTCAATTGATCAAAAAAATATCAAATGGAGCCCAGGAGCTGTGCAGATACATTTTCCTTGTGTTTTTAATAAGGCTGGAGGAGGTAGTTTGCTCTGTGGGGTAATTTGGGGAAGGTGAATTGGAGGAGAGAGGAAGCACCTGACAAAAAAAGAGGGAGCTGGAGCAGAGGTGGGCACAGGAGGAGCTGATGGATGAAGCAGCAGGAGCAGAAGAGATCAGAAAAAGGTGGCAGTGACAGCAGGGACAGGTGGGGCTCAGACTTCATCACAATCTCCCCAGAGAGAGAACCAGGCAGGGGATAACATCCCCAGGCTGAGAATCATGGAATGGGTTGGGTTGGAAAGGAAGCTCATCCAGTGCCACCCCTGCCATGGCAGGGACACCTCCAGCTGTCCCAGGCTGCTCCAAGCCCTGTCCAACCTGGCCTTGGGCACTCCCAGGGATCCAGGGGCAGCCACAGAAAGATTTCTTCCCAAAATCTGTTCTAAACCCACTTTCTGCAGTTTAAAGCCATTTCCCCTTGTGCTGCCACCACAGGCTCTTACAAAGAGAATGCAGAATACAGAGCATAAAGAGCAGAAGCAGCTCCAACTTTTAAAGATAAATTATCTGTTCCAGGTAGCTTTGGGAAGGGATGCTGGAGCATGAGGGCAGTGTTGGCACATCCTTGGGGAGAAGCACACGGACTCTGGAGCCCACAGGGTCAGGAGAGGAGCTCTGAGCCTGGCTGGAGGATTCCTGCCTGTTCACCCCCAGCCTCTCGAAGCCATGGAACAAATGAACATACCAGAGATCCCAGACAGACCTGGAGACTGTTTGGGATGGCTCTGACTGCAGCAGGAGGCTCCCCCCGTGCTGACACCGCAGAGGGGCGAGGCAGAGAGCCAAAAGAATACTTAGGGTGCAGCAAAACTCAGAGAAACAGATTGTACAGAGACAGACACTAATTCACTCAGTCAGAAACAAATCTCCAATTTCCTGGTCTCTCCCCACAGCTGGAATTTTCAAGAGGAAGGAGGATCATAAAGCCCTGAAGGAGCAGAAATCTCCTCTCTCCATGCCAGCTCACATCCTCCCCACAGGCTCATAAATACCATATCCCCCAAACAGGGAAACAGTAAATCAGGAGAGCTAATTAACGGTGTGCTTTGCAAACACAGGGTTTCCCTCAACCCCCCTTCTCTCATTAGCAACCCCTCCCCTTTTTAATGAGCAAGGGAGGCAGGAGCTGGCAACACAAAGGTCCCAGCAGAGGGACAGGGTGGCTGGGACACAGGAGCACAGCCCAGCTGTCCCACAGTGACAGGGGCTGTCCCCAAAAAGGGCTGACAGGGTTTGAAACAGCTGCTACTCTCCAGCTCCAGCTTTTCAGCTGACAGACATCTCCTGTTTGTTTTCATTTCTTTAATTGATATCTTATTAAATTCCCTATAAATAGAGCGAGCAAAGAGCGCTGTGCAGACAGCACTGGGAGACCAGGGCTGGTAGCAAGATGCCCAAAGGGAGGTGAGACAGGAATTCAGGAGGGAAATGAGCTATCTCCAGCTTCCCAGACACCAGAGCAGCCTGGCAGGGGGACAGGGGTGCTACAGGAGACCCTGTCTGGGTGAGCTGGCACCAGTGCCACCAGCCCAGCCCCAGGCCCTGGCTGTGGTGGGATGCCCTAAAGGCCAAGCTCCTTCAGAGAGCCCAGAGCAGCCCCAGAGCAGTGTCCAAGGGAGGGTTTGGCCTCTGCTGCACAGCACACGTCACTGGTGCTGGCAGGACTCCAGCTGACCTCGAGGCAGGAGAGACACGAAACATCTGCACCCAGCACAGCACCCCCAGCAAACCCCTGCTCCTCAAGGAGAACACAGAGCCTGAGGTGCCCTGTGTGCCCTCTCCAAAATAACCAGCTCCTAACTCTCACCTCACCTTGCTGGCACCACATCACCTCCCAAGAAACCTCCTCGTGTCAGCCCCGTGCTCTGGGCTGGGTGCAGGGGAAGAGGGACCCAATTTCAGTCACACTTTGCTTCAGACCCTGGGCTGAGCTCTGAACTGGAGTGCACAGAGCTGCTTTCCTCCATTTTTGAGAAGGGGAAGCAAAGCAGGCAGGAGGAAGTGATCCATGTAAGCCACACTGGAGGCAGGAGGCAGAAGGGGGATCTCAGATCAGTGTCCCTCCTCTGCCCCAGGCAGAGCTCCCCAAAGCAGAGAGAACTGCAAGAGCAGCACGAGGGATGCACCTGAAGGCTCATCCAGGGCCAGCAGCCCTGCCTGAACACCTGCCCAGTGCCTGAGGGCCATCCTCTGACTCCTGAAGTGCAAGACTCGCCCAAAAACCACTGCAAGAGCTTCCCTTCAGCTTCACAGCCTCGACAGCGTGTTAGGAGCAAGAAGGCAAATAAATTAACCAGGATTTTGCTTTGCCACTTTGCAAAAGCAACTTCTGTGCAGACAGAGAAACCCCAGCCTTGCCATGTCCCAGCAGGGGCTTTCTCCCAGTAATTAATCACAAAGTTTATGACACTTCTCAAGAAAGCTGCCCATAAACAACCCCACAGGACATGAACTGACTGCAGGGCACTTTTGTTCTCAGTAACCATTGTTAGGAGGTTTTCAGGTCGAGGAGAGGGCTGGGGTTTCACAGTCAGTCACTACCTGATAACCACAGGGAAAACCTGAGAGCTTCCCCCCAAATCACACACTGGGAAGTAGCTGCTGTAAATTAACATTCCCATTAAAGCTGCACTCCAGGCTAAAAGTGGGAAATGAGCAGCACTGTGCCACTTGGAGGTGGAGATCTGAGGCACAGCAGGAAGCTCAGTGACCCCAGCACAGACCTGCAGCCAACCAGACACGAGGCAGGGATGCCCTAAAATTCTGCTCTCATCCAAGGAGTGTCCTTACTTAAAAAAATTATAAATTACTGTATCCAGTGCCTCAACAACAAGGTGGGGCCCTTTTGTGCCATCCCCACATCTCCACCATGAGGGTGGGGAGGCCCTGGCACAGAGTGCCCAGAGCAGCTGTGGCTGCCCCTGGATCCCTGGCAGTGTCCAAGGCCAGGCTGGACAGGGCTTAGAGCACCCTGGAATAGTGGAAGTGTCCCTGGTTGGAACCAGGTGGTCTTGAAGGTCCCTTCCAACCCATTCAATTCCATTCCATCCCCTCAGTGCCATCCTGCACCAGGCTCCACCTGGCAGCACAGACTCGTGTCCTCACTCCATCAGAGGAAGGAAAGCAGACAGGGATTGATGGCTGCCCCAAAATCCCCCTGGGAATTCTCTCTCCAAGCCAAACACAACAAGCAGAGCCCTCAGTGCTGTGCTCAGGCAGCTCCTGACCCCCTCCTGCTGCTCCTACTGATAAATTCCATCCTGCTGGGGTTTGTTGTTTTGTTGGGAATGAAAACAATCCTTGCCCAGCTCTGCAGGGCTCCCAGTGCCACCCCCAAACAAACACTCCCCTGGCTGGCACACAGCTCTGTCAGCGCAGCTCGATGTGCTGAGCTCTGCCCGGGGTTTGGACACGTGCTGGAGTCACAGAGATCACCTGGAGCCCTCAGCCCTTTCTTAAACAAGTTTCTTTGTGGGCTGCACTCCAACCATCCCTCCCTGCAGCACTGGACAGGGAATGGGCACCATTTGCCAGCCAGCAGCTGCTCCAAGGGCATCCACATCCAAAAAGGCACAAAAGAAGAATTCTTGCATTTCCTTGGTGCCTCGTGGAGGGGGGAAATAAAGAGAAAAAAGGGTGAACACAATTTAAAAAATGAAGCGAGAGAAAAGCTTTTATCCAAGGATTTTTCTTCCACACAGAGCCTACTGTCTTAATGATCCTTAAATTGTTTTGCATCCATTCAGAAACTCCTTGTGCTCCATCTTGCTCCAGAGCACAGAGAGAAGTCAGATTTCACTCTGTGCCTCTGGGCACTAATTCAGGTTATCTCAACCCTCTTTTCCCTCCATCCACATCCATCACAACCCTTCCCTCCTGCACAGACAGGGATGTGCTCTTCCACATCACTTATCTGCCAATTTCCCTTTTCAATCAGATGTCTCCCAGCATTCCCAAACTGTTACCCTGCTTTTCTTTGCCTGACACGTTGTAAAAATAACCCAGACTGCAAAGCTTAGTTGATGTTTACAGGAGCCTGTGGAAACTTCCAGCTCACAATAATTAACTCCCAATCAAATGTTAAATACAAAATAGAGGGCAGTTTAGGGAAATGCTCCAAAATCCACTGGTGGGAGACAGTGCCCTCTGGGAACAAATTAGTGACATCTATTAATGGGAGAATCCTGGTGGATTCGGTGAACTAACAAAAGTAATAATAATTAACATTAGTCACACGAAACATAATTGACTTCCAAACGCTTCTGACATTATTTTTCTAATAAAGATGCTGGAAAATCATCATCAGAGTTGGCCAGAGAGCTTATCAGGGGCCAGCACAGGCAGCAGGATTAGCTGCTCAGCACAGAGCGTGATTCACCCAAGGAGGAACAAAACCACTTGTCCTTCCCAGCAGCAGCAAAGAAATTTTCAGCAGTTGACTCTTTGCTGCTCTTCCATCCCCTCCCAGCTCAGCCTGGGCAGGGAGACCCTTGGGACACCTTTTGGACACCCCTGTGGGACCCATGCACAGAGCTGCCCTTTTGAGAGCTCCACACTGATTAATTTGTGGTCGTGGAAGAGCTGTCCCTCCTCACTTTGGGTTGGGTTTATCCTGTCTTAAAGTGATGTTTACCTCTGAGAAAGGCTTTGCAGGTGAAGCTGGACACAGCTCTGAGCTGACTGCTCTGGAATCCACACCTCTTCCTCTGGGTTAAGAGCCTTTTCCACAAAACCTTTGTGCAAATAGCAGCTGCTCCACATTGTGTGAGGTGATTTGTCAAGCCCTGGATTTGGTCTAACATTGCAGCAGCCAGGCTCCTTGCTGGAAAAGGATCCTACAGAAAGTGGCACTTTCTGTTGTGAAACAAAGGGTGGCCAAAGGCTCCAGACTAAAAACCAATTGCTAGACAAAGGAAACTTCACTTTTGGAGCAGTTTTTCCCAAACCTGAACACACCACCATCCCACCACTCCCTGCCTGCTGTCCCTGCTGATGTATCCAAAACATATCCACTGCTGTCCACAAGACTTCATTCATCCCCAGGGATCCTACTCACTCATTTATTGCCCCTCTTTCTCCTGTGGGGCATTAGGGCTGTTCCTCTCAATCCCCCCGTGCCCAGATGCTGCCTAAAAACCCACAGAGAAACACAGAATGGTTCAGGTTGGGAGGGACCTTAAAGATCATCCAGTTCCACCCCACTGCCATGAGCAGGGACAACTTCCACCATCCCAGGCTGCTCCAAGCCCTGTCCAGCCTGGCCTTGGACACTTCCAGGGATCCAGGGGCAGCCCCAGCTTCTCTGGGCACCCTGTGCCAGGGCCTGCCCACCCTCACAGGGAAGAGTTTTTTCCCAATATCCCATCTAAACCTTCTCTCTGTCACTTTGAAGCCATTGTCCCTTGTCCTGTCCCTCTCCATCTTTCCTGCAGGATCCCTTCAGGAATCCTGCACCACCCTGCTGCCCTTCCCAGCCCAAAAGGAGCCCAAGTGAGCCCTGCTGGGTGCTCTGTGCCTGGTGCCCTCCAGCATGAGCCCAGCAGCAGCCCTGGGTCTGTCCCCAGCTGGGATAACGAGGGTGGCTTGGATGTCATCTGTCCCTCCCTGAGGAACAATGCAGCCTTTCACACTCAGCTCGTTGGGAATTAACGTCCCCAGCATGTCACAGTGTCACACACCCCCTCCCCTCCTGGCTCCTGGCCTTTGCCTCACATCCCCCTTCAATCAGCTCCACCAGCAGTGCCCTCACCAGCAGCTCCCCACAGGACTGGGGAGGATGCTCCCACCCAGCTGTGCCTCTCTGCCCCTCGCCCTCCTCGGGGTCTGGGAGGTTTGGATTTCCCAGTCATCTCAAAAATCCCACTCACACTGACCCGGAGAGCCTGTGGGAGACAAGCCATGGAAAGCCAGATGGCATTTTCCACCCTGAACACTCTCTTGTTTGTGCCCTCTCCACCCTCCTGTCCCTTCCTCTCTCCCAGCCAAGCTGGCAGCAACCACCAGGGGTTTTCTCCCTCCTAGAGCAGATGTTTCATCAGCTTTTGTTGGTACAAGATGCAGGTCAGGTCCTGGCAAGGCTCACAGATCCTGAGCTGCACAGCCAACCACGAGCATCTGCAGCCAAGATTAATCCAGGAGGGGGGGAAAAGCACATCCAGCAAGAAATTGCTCTGCACTAACTCCAAAACACTTATTTCCCAGGATTTCCAAGAGGTGGGAGAGGTGCCTGGTGGCTCAGCACCTCCTGTTTGCTGAGAGGGGAGCAGAATTCCTTGTTCCATGTCAAAAGAAGGACACAGGGGATGGCAATGGAACCCTCAGTCCTCTCCTGCCCACGATGCCTCCTGTGTCTGGAGCACCCTCTGGGCTTTCCACTGGCTTCTTGCCACTTCTTCTTCCCCACCCCACGTTCCTGAGTGTCCCCAGAGATGGATCTCATGCCATTTTTGGAGATAAGACTCATAAAAGCTGCCTCACACAACCAGAACCGAGAGAGCTTGCAGGGCTCTGGCTCCCTGGGGTGATCCATCCCCCAAGGCAACAGCTGGAGCAACAGCTGCCCTGCTCCCTCCTGATGGCCCAAGGAGGTCTGGAAGTATTTAACACCAAAACTCAGCTCTTGTGCACCCTTTTCCAGGGAATTTACAGCAAGGATATTTGAAGCAGCAAGTCCAGAGGAACTGCTGACTGTTGCTAACTCTCCGCTTCATTTTCTTTTTACTTCCAAGGTCTCGTTTTACATTCAACTGTTGTTTTCCTCATGGCAGATAAATGATCTGTTGACATCCTCGGGGCAGAGCAAGTTCCCCGTGGGCAGCTCTTCCTAAGAGACTGCAACAAGACCAGCCTGACATGGCACATTCAATATTTGTAAGGTTGGAAAGAAGTGTGAAGAAAAAGCAACACTACTTTGAAAAACCCAGTAATTTTCAGGCTTTGTAACAAAGCAGAACAGCGAGCAAGTCACCCAACAAGTCACCTTTAGGCTACAGCCATCCATTTTTAATGACAAGGCGCCAATAAATTTTTTATCAGCGTTGTCTCAGTGTAATCATCAGATTACGAACCTCCTGGAAAGCAGAGGTGGGAGGGAGTGGGAGGGGATCCCAGCTGCCCAGGGTGAGTGAGGTATCTCCCGTGCAGGCTGCTGAGGAGATGCCCCTGCTGGGTGTGGTTTCCAAACCCTGGGCGTGCCTGCAGGGCTCCCAAATTCCCGGGGATGGTTTGTGACGGCACCGGCGCCCAGCCCAGCCCAGCCCGCGCTGATCCCACGGGATTTGTGCCGCTTCCCAGCTCCATCCTCCAGCGGAGAGCGCAGAGCTGAGCATGGAAAGGTCGTTACACCTGGGAGAGACCCCTGCCAAAATCGATGGGCTGTCTGGGCTGTCTTCCCTCCTGCGGGTGGGCCAGGGCCAGTTCTCACCATTCCCGGGACGCGGATTCCCCCCGGGACACGGATTCCCCCCGGGACACGTTCCCACCTCGCGGCCCCAGCAGAGCCCCCAGACTGCCCTGCACTCTGTCCCAGGCTTTCCTCTGCCCGAGCCGCACACGCGGGCCGAGTGAGTGTCCCCAGAGCCACACGGGGCTCTCGGCCCTGATGTCACTTAAGGAGCTGGCCGCTTCCTGCCTCCCGAGTTTAATTATTTACAGGCACTGACAAATTCGCTTCTCCGTGGAGCTGGGCCAAGAGCAGCAAACGGCTGCTCCTTCCCCCTCCTGAGGGCCCGGAGCCCAGCACGCAGGGAAGGCATTACAGCTATGTAACCTGGGGTCACATTTCACCCTGGGCTCAATTACCAAGGGTTAAAAATGGAACAAGTCTTTACTTTCCCATAGGAAAGTTGCTCTCTATTGCCCACCGCCTCCAGCAGCCTCCTGACACTTCCACAGAACGCAGCATCTCCAGAATGTCCCCGGAGTGCCTCCCATGCTGGCAGCTCCCCAGCAGACAGCTCCTCTCAGGCCACCACATCCTGCTCCCGTCGAGCATCCCGGGGTGGCTGCTGCCTGCAAAACCAGCGGGAGCATCGCGGTCCTCTCGTGCAAAATCCCTCGCACACAAACGGGCTCCGTAAGGGAGGTGGGGAGGATTTTCTGCTGGGAAAGGGGGTTCAGGAAAATGCCTCTCCAGAGGGTGGCAAGAGCCAGGGCTCCACGGCAGACTCCTGCTGGCACCGCAGCGGTGGGGAGGTGAAAATCGCCGGCAGCACCGGCACCGAGCCCTTCCCAGCTGCCTCCACCGCGGTGGCTCAGGCCAGGTTGGTGTCCCACAGGCGCAGCAGCACAAAACACATCGGGTTTTCTGTGCACGGCGCCGCTCGTTCATCCCCCACTGCTGCTCCCTCTGCACCAGCCAGGTCTCCCCTGAAAGCTCCGAGCAACGTGATGGGAATAGGAGAAAAACGAGGGAGATGTTTCAGCAGCACAGCCCTTGGGAGGGTCGTGCCGTGGTTTGGGGGTCCCCAGCTGGGCTGGGGGATTTTGGAGCTGCCTGTGCACGACGCCTGGGCAGCAAAGATTCTGTGGGAGGAGGAGGATGAGCCCAATCCTCAGAGAGAGGTTGATGAGTCTTGTTCACAGACCCTGCTGCTGTTCTGCTCACGCAGCCAGCTCGCTGTGGGGCTGAAGGAGTTCCCCACCCGTGGGCAGCTGTGCCCCTGCCCACCCTGCCCTCCACTCCCTCACAGCACAGCTGGACACACGGTGAGCATCCTGCTGGCCAGGCTGGACAGTCCCTCCCTGCAGAGGGGCTGGGACACCCTTGGTGTCACCTGAACTCACTCGGGCACCACAGGAGAAAGGGGAGGCAGCACAGGGCTGTCCTGGGGACAGCTTGGGTCCCATCCATGGGGGTGGGATGGGGGCCAGGGCTCCCTCCCTGCACGGATCGGGTTTCCAGGAGCTCTGCTGGGCTCCCATCTCCGCGGAGCTCAGCACCAGCACTGCAGAGGTGTCAGCAAACCTGGTCCCCGGGGTGCCAAGCCCAGCACCCAGAACTCTCCAGAAAACACAGCCAGCCCCGACTGTTCTCTCTCCCACACACACTGCAGCACATATCATTTCCACCACGGCGAGGGGAGAGATGCACATCAATGATCCTTCATTTCTCTTGCTGAAAGCTGCTGGCTACAGAATCTGGCAGCCAGGGAGCTGTGGCACAGCTCACAGGGCTGCTCCAAAGGGAGCATCAGCTCCACACACGGTCCCATCCCTGCCCTCTGCCCTGTAGCAGACCAGCCTCATCTCTACAGCTCATTAAAGAGGGATAAAAGTAACCTTTAAAGGTTGCTTTCATGTGAAACAAGTCTAAAACCAAACAATGACTTGGCAAAGAGTGAATTGGATTTTTTAAAGTGATGCATTTTACTGGAAATCATATTTCTTTCCCTTTTTTCCCCCCCCTTTTTTCTCCTTTTGAGCCTGATGGTGGATTATTTTTCCTTGACACAATCCCGCCTCCGCTGTGATAGATGACGGCACATTTAGCAGTGTTCAGCCAAAACTTTTTATCTCCATATGGAAGATGGATGGACCAGGACTCTGAAGCCCTCATCAATTCCTTCAAGAACAAACAAGGATCCAGCCCAAACCCCCTCCCAGGTTTGTTTAAAATGCAGGGAGCACGGGGCAGACAGTGTGATCCTACAAAGCTCCATCTCCATCTGGCCCCATTTTTCAGCAGTTATGAAGCCAAAGGCAACGTGAACTGCTGGAGACCTCCTGGAAAACACGAGGGAGCTGCAGCTTGGATGGGCTTTGTGCTGGGGGCCAGCACTGCCTGCACCTTCCCGTGCCTGGCTGGGGCTCAGGAGACGTTCCCAGCTCTCTGAGCAGGGGTCACACACAGCTCCTGGAGGGCAGAGGCTGGAAAAGCCAGAGAGGAGCCAAGTGGCTTTTGGAAAACAAAAATACCACACACTGCATCACTGCAGCCAGTCCTTCCTGGGAGTGGACAGGGCAGGAGGGCCAGCCTGGGTAAGCAAAGCAGAGCAGGAGATCGTGGAACCATGGAATGCTTTGGGTTGGAAGGGACCTTAAAGACCATCTGCTTCCAGCCCCCTTTTGACAAGCCAGGAAAGATGAGGCCCTGGAGCAGCTCTGGGCTTTGCAGGTTGCTCCCAGCATGGGTGACTTCCCTGCACCACCCCAGGCCCCACACATTTGCTGAGGTGAGGGAGCGAGCAGGTGTTGCTCAGGGCTGCAAACCAGTCAAGGGAAACAGGAAAACCACCTGCATCACAGCTCCTTCTTCCCTTCTCACAAGAGATGAGCCAAGAGCCTTTAAAGAGCAGCCCCCAGTGCAGCTGTGGGAGGCCCACATCCCACAGGACCAGCTCCCAAATCCCTGCCCACTCTCACAGAATCACAGAATGAATTAGGCTGGAAAGGACCTCTAAGATCATCAAGTACAACCTATGACCTAACACCTGCTCATCAACTAAACCACAGCACTGAGTGCCACATCCAGTCTTCTTTTAAACATGTCCAGGGACTCTCACAGAGCCCCTTCCCACCTGAACCAAGGAGCACAAAGACCAGAGGTTACAGGTAAACTTCCCCTGCGAGATGTTAGCAGAATTCCAGAGGAAACTGGCTGGGGGAGCAAAACCCTGAAGCAGGCAGGGCAGAAATGCCACCATGGGATGGGCACAGGGGGTGAGGGGGGCTGAGAGTTGTCCACCTGTAAGGAAAATGTCACAGCCACTTCTTGGCACGGGGTGCAGCAGCCACAGCCATCACACAAAACAACACATGCACCACAGCACTCCCACACCTCATTAATTATGTCTGGGGCTCCCAACACAACATGCCAGAGAAGTTACCTAACCAGCAATAAAACTCCTCTGGCCCCGTCTCTGGTACAAAAGCCAACACTCCTCGTCTCATAAAACACAAAAAGGCCCCAGATGTTTATCAAACTCTGTTGGGCAGCTCAGTGCAAATGTTGTTTACCTCTGGGGATCAGCCCTGACCATCCAGCTGACAGGAGCTGCCTGCAGCAGCAGGATGATCCCCCCCAGCATCCCTCAGCATCAGAGCAGTGCCCTCAAGCCACCACCTCCTGTCACCCCAACCCACTGACCATGGCTGCTTCCAGTGCAACCCCTGCTGTCCAGTGAGAGCAGCTGGTAGGAACCAGGTTAGGTTAGGTTTAGTTGGGATATTGGGGCAGGAATTGTTCCCTGTGAGGGTGGGGAGGCCCTGGCACAGGGTGCTCAGAGAAGCTGGGAAGCATCCCTGGAAGCATCCAAGGCCAGGTTGGACAGGGCTTAGAGCACCCTGGGCTAGTGGAACGTGGCAGGGGGTGGAACTTAAATGTCTTTAAGGTCCCTTCCAACCCAAAGCAGCCATTCCACCACTCACACCCCACTTCTGGATGGATGGACACGCAGGTCACACGTAGCACATCCCCGTGGGCATCACAGGGAGGTTTGCTGCTCCCACAGGGCTCCTGCTGTGCCTTCTGAAGGCTGGAGTGCCCCTGGCTCCCCTCTGAGCACGGGCTGAGGCATCACTCCCAGGAGCTCCACGGGATCTCCCAGTGACAAACACCCTCCCAGCTCAGTGGCAGGGACCAGGCCGAGTAAATACAGAGTGTATTTATTGCTCCTGGGAAATGCTTTCACTCCCCCCCTCCTCCTCCATGTTCAATTCAAGGGAGCAGCAGCGAGCTCCGAAAGGCTCCCTCCGTGTGGTGCTGTTAACCACGGGAAGTGAACACACTGCTAAGCTTGGACAGATCATTATCCCCTCATGCACGGGGCTGAGGAAGGGGGTGGCAGTCTATAATGACGCTAATTAAGTCCTTAAGTGTCTTGGTAAAAAGCAGGTAAGACTTCAGCAGAAGGCAGAATATTCCATTAGGGCAGGCTTCACCGTAGACACAATGCTGCATAATGGGATCCTGTAATTATGCCTGCACTGCAGAGACTTTTAAAAAAAGGAACCCTGTTTTACATTCTCGAATGCAAACAGCATGAAATGATGTTGCTTAGAAACCTTTACACTCCTACAGTGTGTGCAAAAAAGTTATTCCAGACATCTGTATTTAAAATAAAATTTAAAAACAATCCTACTGCACACACTCACATGGATCTTGGCTTCACGTTGAGTGATGAAGCCTATGAAATGTCAGAGGAAATTTAAATTAAAGGGGAAAAAAATTAAAAAAAGACACATGCATTTAAAAAACTTGAGCAGCTTGTTAAGTCATTTCAGGTTATGTCTGGTGCTGTTCCACCTCACCCCTTCACACAGAGCTGCATCTCCCTGCACTGACAGTGCCATTTGTACCAATCCAGCCTGAGAGGCTCAGAATTATTCCCCGAGTCACGCTGACCTCAAATACCTGGAAAAATTCTCTTTTCTCGAGAAGCCTCCCCCAGTTTCACTGCAGAAGGGACACACACAGAGCAGGGCACTGTCCAGTGCTGGAGCCACAGACAGACCCCATCAGCACAGACAGTGTGACAGTTTCATGGACAAGTCACAGCACAGGGCACGAGAGCCAAACCCCCCCTGCCTCTGGCTGCTCCCCCAGGCTCACCCCAGGCTGAGCAGGTGGAGGGGACACTCAGTGCCCCAAAATCTCCCACACCCAAAGCGGCAAAGCCAGCTCTGCAGCAGCCCACAAACAGCATTTTCCCAAGCATCATCCTGATCCTTCCTCCCATAACCCAGGCCTCACATCCCACAGAGATGGCAGGGCCAGCAGGGAAAGCTTTGCCTCCACCCAAGCAGGCAGGAGGGGACGGGGCTTTCTGCACCCAGCAAAGCAGGAGGGACTGTGGGCATCGCTCTGTGAATCCAAACCCCCAGCCAGGGCTGCCACTGCCTCCCACACAGCCAACCCCACCCTCTCCCCCTCCTCCTCCTCCCAGAAAAGGTCACCCCTCTGTGCCTGGCAACGGGAAGCAGCAGGCAGGGCTGATGGATGTGTCACAGCCCCACGCGGAGGCCAGCACTGGGGAGGTGACAGACCTGGCACAGAGGGAGCTGGCACGACACACAGCACTCAGCTGGGGCCCTGTCCCCCTCCCACACCCCACAGCTCACAGGTTTCACTCAGCCTCTCATCCTCCTGCACTGGCAGAGGGGGATGGACACAAGAGATGGAGCTGGTGTGCCCTCACCAGCAGAGGAGCATGGATATCCTGAGGGATGGGCAAAGTGGAAATTCCTACAGGGAAAGTCTTCCCTGATGGGAGATGGGAATCAGCCACTGCCTCTGAGGCAGTGGCCAGGCTCAAGATTGTGTGAACTTGTGCCAAGGAGTTGAAGCTGTGCCAGGGCAGGCTCAGGGAAAGGTTCTTCCCCCAGAGGGTGCTGGCACTGCCCAGGCTCCCCAGGGAATGGTCCCAGCCCCGAGGCTGCCAGAGCTCCAGGAGAGCTTGGACAGCGCTGCCAGGGATGGACAGGGTGGGGTTGTTGGGGGGTCTGTGCCAGGGGTTGGATCCTTGTGGGTCTCTTCCAACTCAGGAGATTCTATAATTCTATGAACTCTACAAAAAGCAACATTTTCAGCCCTGCTCTCTGAGGTCTTTTCCAAGATTCGTCCATCCTCAAGACTATAGTGGCCAGAAGTCCTTTATCTTAAAATCACCCTTCAGAAATGCCCCTTTTCCCTCTGTCCACAGCAGAGAACCTCCTCACAAGAGCAGATGAACTGTCATGACATTTTAGATGGCAGAGAAAACACTTTCTCTGCACTCAGTTTCCTGCTGACACCTGGCAAGGCCCACAGGCAGCATCACTGGGATCTCCAGCTCACACACTTGGCTCCTGCAGGTGTTTCAGCCTCCTGCCAGGGAGCTCCAGCTGGTGGTGCAGGTATCCACAAGCTGCTTCACCCACAGATAACAAGGATCCAAGGCTGGAGCTCACTCTCCAAATTCCCCTGCACTGCTCTGAGGCAGGAAGAGTTGCTCACACCTGCAACAAGTCCAGCCGAGCACTAAAGGTGCTTTAAAGCCTTCTAGCAAGGCATGGTGAGCATTGTGATCAGAGGTGAGAATCTGTACCTCAGCCAGCAGGCAGATGCTGGCCAGCTTCTGAAGGCAAATTCCACACCTCAGCCTGCTCTGGTCTGACTGGAGCCAGCTTCAGGAGCACATCCTTCCTGGGGGAATGTGCAGGAGCAGGGGCCAGCCCTCCTCTGCCAGCTGGGACAGGGGACACCCTCTGCACTGGCACATTCTTCTTCTGTCTTTGATTGCTGCTAAAAATAATCAGTGGCAGAGGTGTGGCTCAGCCCGTTCTCACCATTGTTCCCAGTGGGGTGAAGTCCAGACCTGATGGAAAGCAATTCCCTGTGCTGCTGCTGCTCCCCCAGGGCTCGTGGTGTGTTGGAGCACTGGCAGGGGCTGTGCTGCCCCTCAGAGACACAGCAGGATAAAGGGCAGGACAGTGCTCACTGATGGGGCCTCCAGGAGAGGAGAGAACAGGTGCAGAAATGGAAAACAAGGAGCTGGGTGCTCCCCTGTGAGAAGCTGTGAGCTTTGAAAAAAAAATGAATGTGCAAGCTGTGGTATCCATACAGCATCAGTCATCTCCACTCTGGTGTCTGCAGCCACCTGCAAATTCAGTGTGTGCTCCCCAAATCTTCTGCTCGTTATCAAAGTCCAGGTGTGAACCACAGCAGCTACAAAGTCATTTTCCCTGATCCCTCTGTGGTGAGGCCAAACAGTGAAAGGACAAGCCCAAAGCCTGAGGTAACACTGCCAACTAAAACACGTTCTGCCCATGGCTCCAGAACAAACCCCAGGACAGCAAGGAGGTCCCTGCACTTCCATTCCTCCCTGCACTTCTAATTTGAGGGGCCAGAGCACAACTCAGCAAAGCACAGGCTCCATCTGGCTGCCCTCTGCATGGATAATGGATATTTTACAGGGGGTGGCTGGGTGAACAGCCAAGAGAAATAAAGCAAAAGCCTAAAATTGCTCTTAGAGATGGGAAGTCAGAGGAGCAGCACCTGCAGAGCCCAGGGGATCTCTTCACCTCCTGCCCCAAGAACCCAGCACTGCAAAACCTTTGGAGCTATTTCTGCTGTGCCTCTTTTAAAAAAGCCAGTTCTAAAGGCCTGATTCAACACCCACAGCCATGCAGACCATTCCCAGAAAGAGTTAAACACAGGAAACCTGTTGATTAATTTACAGGCAACAAGCTGCACTAATAAAGCCCCAGGGACCTTAATCAAGCTGTTTGCTGGTTGCCAGACCAAAGCAGGAAGATGGGCAGAGCTGTCAGGATGGATTAGTGTTTGCCCACTGGCAACACTGCTCTGAATGGAAGAAAGAGGGGGAGAAACACACTCAGAAAGGTCTTTTCCAGCCTGAGCCATTCCATGATCCTCTGTGCCTGCCCCAGGCTGGATGGCTCAGGAGCTCCCAGCCTGCACAGGGGATGGGTTTGTGTCTTGGGTTTTACCTCCTTTGTTTGAAATTCCTTCCAAAAAGCCATTTCTCCTTTTTTCTTTTCTTTTCAAGAAGACCCTGTCCTTTTCTATTCAATAAATTCTCCTGGCCCCTCTTTTCCTCCTATTCCAGGAGGAGCTGAATGAAATGAAGTTGATTATAACTGACCCTGTTTTGAAGGGTTTGGGTGACACCCATTGGGGTCAGGATGTTTGGCAAATTCAGCTGAAGTTGAAAAGGGACCATTTTCTTTAATTATGACAACAGGCTTGACTCAGGCACCTTTTTCTCCCTGCAGCATTTACAGCTCTGACACAGCACCACGGGGTTAATGCAGCAGCATCCAAACAAACCCTCTGCCTTCCCCACCTTTGACCAACAGCAGGGAACCCAAGTGGAATCGGTGCTGGAATAAGTCAGAAATACAGATCTGAACTCTGCTTCTGGTTATCTGCAGGGAAACTTTTCACCCTTTAAGTAACTTTACTTAACCTGGCAATCCTTTTCCTTTTCCTGTGTGCTGCCTCTGCCTTGGGGTTCCAGTTTAACAGGCTGCTGTGTGGCCAAGAGGATGTGGAGAGCCTGTAAAACACCTGACTCCACACAGGAACCAGCAAAAAAAGGCCAAAAGATTGATTTTATTTTGCTAAAGCCTCACAGGCCAAACCAAAGAAGCAGAGAATTGCTCAGCTGTGAGCCTTGCTCACATCAGGTATGTTTGAACAGGGCCATTTCCCCCACCAGCTTTCTGCTGTTCCAGCCAGCAGGAATGAAATATCCCATGGGAATTCCTGCAGCTGGTGTGAGTTGCTCCAGATCCACTCATCTCAGCACAGCTTTGGAGAATTCACACCAGCCAAAGATCACCTTCTCCTGCATTTACAGCTGCCCTGAACATCACGAGGGTCACGGGCTGGATGTTGACACCTCAAGGCTTCCACCCAGGAAGGGATGAAGGGAATGGTGAGCACTGAGAAAATGCAAATGCAGCTGAGAATTAGCAAAAGCAATTAACCAAAAACAAGTAGTGGAAATAATGATTCATCAGGGTTGAATCAGAAGCAGAGCCCAGCCCTGCACTCAGTGGATTTGGTGATGGCAGTGAGGATTCCAGGCCTACAGAAGTCATTTTAAAAGCTATTTAAATGCACTCAAGGCCCAGGGACAGTTTTGCAGCACATTTTTGTCTACCCTGACTATCTTGAGTCATGTCCCTACCCTGACAGACCTTGGGAAATGTCCATGGCATCTTTCCCACCCCACGGCCACCTCTCTCCCACCAAAACCTCTGAGTCAAGAAGAAACACTGCCTGACATGGAAGGCAGGTGGGAAGAGCTGTGGGGAAGTTTGCATCGAGCCAGAGGCCAGGCTGAGTGAGTGTTTCAGCCCCTGTGAACCATAAATGCAGCAGCAGACAACGTTTCCCAGCAGATCTCAGAGCACTGACAGTGTCACAGGGTCCCCACGAACAGCTGGGAAACGAGGAGATGCAGAAATGCACAGCCTTGCTCCAGGTAGAGAGCTCTTCTCCCTGCTCTGAAGGGATCCTCTCGGTCACTCCCTCCTCCTCCTGGTGAGGAAACACCCCAGGCATTGCCCCAAGCACAGCCAAATTCCACATCAGCTCCAGCTGCAGGATTTTCTCTGGGCAGAGTCACCAGCCCTGCTCTGTGCCTCGAGCTGGAGAGACCCCAGTTAGCAGGAACACCCTCTGATGAGACAAATTCCCACTGGGGAATATTCTCTCACTGGGAAGGGATCTGAAGGTGGAAAAAGGCTGGCACAGAGACCTGACAAGGCCTGAGGCCCAGCAAACCTGGGGCAGTTCTTGTCCCTCCAGCCGAGCACAGGACCTCGCCCCGTTCTCGCCAGCTCTCCACCTGCAAGGCTGCAGGTTCAAACATTGCAGTCACAGAGCAAAGTCACAGTGGCAAGTGAGTCACTGCCATAAAGATGAAATGAGAAAGCTCAACTCGAATCCCTCCATCCCACTCCAGGCTCAGCAGCCAAGACTTTCCCCCATCAGCTGCAAACTTCCTGCCTTGCCAGTGAAATCACAAGCAAAAAGCCAACAGAGCTTGGGGGTTTTTTTCCCCTTTGGTGCTCAAAGCCTGTGCAGCAGTTGGATTGCCACAGGCTGTAATTTCAGCACCCCTCAGACATCCCAAATCTCTGCCAGAAATCTGTTAGCAACACACTGACACACAGCATCTGCCTGGGCCAGCCCTGACAGCCCCTTCCAAAGGGACTGGGGATTGTTCCTGGTACCCTGCCCTGGGTTAGGAGAGCTGGTGAGGAAGGGTTGGTCATATGGACCCTGATTTTTGTGCCCAAATACAACGAGAGAGGATTTTCTGTCGTGGGTGAGGTTACACTGATGAGCAAACTGCACCAAAAACGGGCTCCTTGGAACTCCCTCACCACCTTCTATTCCCTCTCTGATGGAGCTAAAGGTCTCACCAGCTTCTAACCCAGGTTTGCACTCCCCTGGCTGCAAAGCTGCCAGGGAGAACCTCTGGGAAGAGAAGAAATAAAATCCTTCAGGGGATTCATGAAGCACCAGGCAGGCAGAAGGGACCCTCAGCAGGCTCAGAACCAACAGCACCCAAGCTCCCAGTCCAACCAGTGCAGGGATTTATTTTTTTTCTTCACTTACTGTAGCAGAAAAACACTGTGAAAATAAAGAATATAATCTTCCTGAAGCCACTGGAGCATGACTATAAATTACAGCTGCCAAGTAGCTGAAAACAAAATCAAACCTGGAGATCACTTGCAGGAGAATTTCAGATGACTCTGTGGGTCACCTCGATCTCCAGCAGTTACAGAAGGCAAAAAAAAAGTGCAGAGGGACTAAATTATTTATGTCAGTCAAGATTATCTGTCACTGGGATACACCTCTCCTACCACAGCACATCTCTGGGATTAATGATCAGGCACTATCTGGAGCTGGGCAGAAGAAGAAAAACTGAAGTGATTTGGTTATTGGGGAGGAAAACCAAAAGATGTATTACCCAGCTCAGCTAACAAACACTGAATTTCAGAGGAGTATCTCCCTGAACCAGGAAAATGATACTTTGTGATAACTAAAAAATTAAGCACTGAAGGACAGCAAGAACAAGAGCTCTGCTGAAAAGTGCATCCAGGAATGACAGTGGTGCCAATGCCTGATAAACTAATTAAGATGCTAATTAAAACCAGAGCACTCTCCCATCTGGGGCTCCCAGCAGAGCTGGGTTCAGCCTGAACAAGTCTCACTGGGGAAAGGGATGGGTGGATGAAGGAGATGCCAAAGCACTGATTGACACCAGAGGGGTTTGTGAAGCCAAATTTGCTGAAGCCCTTCCCAAGGGGCTGGTGAGGACACCCCACAGCCCCAGGAGATGGAAAAACCTCACCCCAAAACACCAGCTCCCCAGGGAGATCACACTTTATCAACCCAGAAAGCAGGCTCAGTGAGCAGGGGTTAAAATTCCCTTTTTTCCCACAAATTATTCCCAGAGGAAAGCTGGGAAAAGCTCAGAGGAGCAGGACAACAGCAGCTGTTGGGTGGTGGTGGCTGCTGAGGTGACACCTTGGTTCAGCCACAGCATGGGCAGCTCTGGGTGAGCCCAAAAATGGGTGAGAGCAAACTGGAAATCCACTCAGAGATGTGGAAGGAGGCTTGGGAGCCATGGACACCAGCCCTGGGAATGCTGCAGGGCCTCAAAGGGGGAGAAGAAACACTGACCTTAAAAAGGCAGAGCAAGGAGGTGACAGAGTCCCAGCTTGCACATTCTCCCTTCTGAGAAAGTGACTGGTTAAAAAAGATACTGACCCTGTGAAATGCAGGTTTGGAAAGTGAGCATTTGCCAAGGTTTGTGTTGGGTAATCCTAACTCAGCATTCCTGGATGCTCCTCCTTTCCAGGACACCGAGCAGGTGTCTCTAAGGGGTGGGACAAAACGATGCATTTCAAGGTAAGAGCTGCCTGTTTATCTTTGCAGCCTCTCAGAAGGTTTATTTTGGTTTGGGTGTGGACAGACTTGTTGGAGGAAATGATTTAAAAGACACCACGTAATTGCACAAAAGGCACATTGTGTGGCAATAATCCTCCCATGAAATTCTTCCCTCAGGGGCTCAGCCCAGCCTGTCGCTTGTGGTGGCACTGAGGGACACCTGGCTCAGCCCAGGCAGCCGCAGGGAACCCTGCACGGCACCGTTTGTGCTCAAATCTTCGTCACTGCCCTGGCAGAGCCAAGGAAAGGCGGCTCCTGCCGTGCCCAGGAGCTGAGCTGGGAATGCCACAGACCCCAAAAGGGCAGGAGAAGCCCCAGGGACCCTCTGTCCTGAGGCACAAGGGGTCTGAAGAGCCGGGAGAAGGTGCTGACCGGGAATCTCTGCCCTGGCCCGGGGCCAGGCAGGCTCAGAGGCTGCACCATTACCCAAAAACCGGGATGATCCCGCTTTAGAAAAGATGCTGATAACGAGATTTCCACAAGAGCACTCCCAGGGCACCTCGTGCTGCCCTTAGGATGGGCTCAAAAGGATTTGATCAGGTTTGAGAGGCAGGGGTACATTAATCCACCTGCAAGTTCACCCCAGTCCTTCCCCCATCCCCTGGAGCACCTGAGACTGGTAAAATTTGGGTCCCTGGGAAAGGATTCCTGCAGCAGCACCAGTGCCTAAGAAAAGCTCCCTCCCAAACCACTTCACTGTGAACAAGGTGGGTGGAGGGGAAGGCAAAGGGTCATTTTTGGTTACCAAAACACCAATTACGCCTCTGGCACGTTGATGGAATTTTTTTTTTTTTTCCATCATCAAGATAGTGAGGTTGGGCTTTTTATTTTTAAATAAACAAAGCCTATAATGGGCAGTCTGTGCTGGGGCATGTCTGGAGCCTCCAGCTTATCAGAGCTGTCACAGGACACAATTTTTGTTCATTTTATCTGGGGGAAAAAAAAAATTAAAAATCACTGAAGCCCATAGGGGTGGGAGGGAGGTCTCCCTTCTCTCCAGCACATCCTGGATTTAGCATGCCAGCTTTGACTGGAGGCCACAGGGGAGCAGACACAGCAATTAGCAACCAAACAGCTGCTGCTGCCACCTCGAGCTCTGCTGGGACTCCAGCACTGGCAAGCAATTAAAAGTTCAGAGCAAAGCCGACCATACCCATCTCCAGGGGCACATTTACAGCCCTGAGAGTGGCCCTTGCCCAAAGAGGGTGGATTTTCAGTCCCTACCTCATGCTCTGAGCCTTTGGCTGGTTTACTGTCCAGCCTGGGGCTCCCTGGTCAGATCTGGTGGCATCCAGGGACAAACTGGCTCAGGGTCCCCTCCCCAAAGCAGATCAGGACCAGGGAGAGATGCACTGGCAGAGGAGGGCACCCCAGGTTCTGTCTGCTTTGCCTCTCCCAGCCTCGCTGCCCCCAATTTATACATTACTGGGGGAGCAAAGGTACTTGACAGCTGCAAAAAAGCAGATAATTCTGCCTGCCATGGCTGTGTTTATGCAAAAGCCTCTGGTTTATGAGGAACAGCTTAGTCAAAGCACACAAAGAAACACCCTGCAATATTTTTTTGAAGAGGGTTTGTTGTTTTTTTCCTTTGGATTTTTTTTTTATTGCTTCGAGAAGCAAAAGGTTAGCTACAGAAATAGAGAGAACAAAGCAGCTTAACAAACAACTGCTGCTTGTTTTTCTTATTCTGCCTGGCCTCTCCCAAACCCTGCTCAGCCCCAGCTCCCCCACACACCCCGTGCTCCCAGAACCTGCAGAAACTCTCAGCTGGGAAGGGGCAAAGCCTCACAGGGCTCTTGTCACAGCACAGCCAGGACAGCTTGGTTTGGGTTTGTTTCTCCTCATCAGCGTCAGGGGAACGAGACAAGTGGGAGATGCTCCCTCCTGCTCTCCCTCTGCAGCCTTCTCCAGTGCCCAGCTGCTCCTCCTGGCACCAGAGAACTTCAGCAGCCACATGGCACAGGGCCTGCTCTGAGCCTGCCACGGGTCCTGGCAGCTGTGGGTACCAGGTGAGCATCCCTGCTATCAGCAGGAGCCCTGAAGCATCCTAAAATCACCCCTGAGGGGCCAGAACTCAGAGTCAGCTTAGCCCCCAAGCTGTCACAAGGCTGTGACAATCCAGGCCATTCCCCAGGGACAGGGAGCAGGCAGCTCCCCTGGTCACAGCCCACAGCAGGAATACTGGGGTTAGTGTTACCCTGTGGCATTAAAAAGGGCTGGTTTAGCCCCATTAACCTTCAGCAAATTAAAGACAGAGGAAAAAAACCATAAAACAAATTAGTAGCAGCTCTCAGGCTCCAAATAACCTGTTTTTCCAGTTTCCAGTGCTGTTCCCAAAACAAACCACGTTATCCCAGTCTGGGTAAGGACAGAAAAATCCTGTCCCTGCAGCACCCCACCACCTTCAGCTCCTGTCTGCAAGGCACGAGTGGACAGGAGAGGAAAGGGAGGAGAAGGCTCCGTATCTCCCCAAATTAAAGTGTTTTTTCCTGCCCAAATGAAAGGAACGGCCTCTCCTCACATTTCGATGGCTGGAAAGCCATCCCTTGGGAATGGCTGAGCTGGGATCCAGAGCCAGCCCTGAGGCACGGGGGGCTGAGTTCCTCCAGAGGGTTTGCAGGTTGAAGGGTTGGATTTTTTGGCACGGGAGTGCCACACGCAGGAGAAGAGATGCACACACATTTCTGGGAGTTGGGTTCTCCCCCTCACAGGGCTCCAGCGAGAAACAAAACAGGTTTGACAGAGAACAAATTAATTCAGCATGAAGAAGCTCTGAAAAAAATCAAAATTATCTTTGACACACGAAAAATAGATAAATCCTCACAGAAGATTACTTTAACAAGGCCAGAAATCCATCACAACGCTGCGGGAAGGAGGCACAGATAAAGCTTTGAAATGATGTGATGGTTTCATAGCCACAGGCACTGGGAAGGCAGCAGAGTCCTGAGATGACAGCAGGGATCTCAGCCAGGGCTCCTGGACTGCCTCAAGGTTTGGGGACTGCTGCAGGCAGGAGAGCAGAACCCTCCATCCCCAGCAGGTGTGACAAGCCCCAGAAAAGCTCCATCACCTCAGCTCCAGCTTCTCCTTCACACAACCAAGGCAGGGGGCAGCCCCACAGCTGGGGATTCTCTCAAGCCCTGGCCAGGCTGTGCAGTGGGGTATTTGGGGAGTGTTGGACCCTGAAAATGCAATATTTGGGTGTAGTGCACATCATCCCCAGCTTCCCTGAGCCCAGAGCTGGGGACACAGCCCATGGCCCCACCCCAGAAACCACAGACCCCAATAACTTCATAACCCTCTTTTGTCCTGCTCTGCCTCCTTGGCTTTGCTGCTCTAACATCTCATCCTTGAAGGGCCCTTCAGAGCTGCTTTTCACAGCAATGAGATTGTCCTGAGGGTTCTTAAATACACACACACACTTTAGCCTTGGAAAAGGACACAAGGACCTGCATCCCCCTCCCAAAAAAAAGACTAACAACAAAAAAATACTCTGCCCCATCACCTCAGTAAATCTCTACAGATTTTTCTTTGTCTGATCCTTCAGGATCCCAAAATCCTGATCAGTTTTCAGGTGCAGCAGACCCTCCCCAGCTTGTGCAAGCCCAGGATCCCAACGGGCTTCCCCATCTCCCAGGGTGCAGCACAGCCCTGCTGGATGTCACCTCCAGCACATCTCTCCCTGCTCTCCTCCCCTCCTGGGCCACTTCCAGGCTCATTCCCATGCCCTGTCCTCCCAAACAACCTGCAGCAAGCAGCTCCCTTCAGCAGAGCCTTCAGCAAGTCCTTTCCTTGTGTCCCTCCCCTTGGCAGAGCAAACCCATCCCAGGTTTGCAGCCTCTGCAGGGTTTTGGAGCTGCTTTCGAGCTGGGCACACCTTGTGACACCTCACATTTATATTTATGGCTCTCCAAACATTTCACACAGATACTCCTGGCCTCCTCATCCACCCAAGGATGCTGGGGGGTAAAAGATCCAGGGTTTGAGCAGCAAGACAGAGCAGAGCCACAAAGGGAAGATAATGCCTCGGTTTCAGAGCAAAAAGAGCAGCCAGGCGTGGGCCAGACAGGTTATTCTGCTCTATAACTGCACCCAAGTGCTCTCCCACTGCCTGCTTGGGACACCCCTCGCTGCTTTGCAGAAATCCAAGTGAACCTGCTCAGCCCAGAGCCTCCCCCTCCCCAAAGCCAAGCGTGCACCACGGCTGACCTTTGCATGAGTTCTAAATTGGAGTGCACATTGTATTTCCCTGGCCTCTCTGCCTTTTCCACAGACACAATGACACAAAAGAGGCAGCCAAGCCCTGCAAAGCCAGTGGCTTTAAATAGCCCCTTTGTCTTGCCTTTCCTTGCTGAAATATTGCACGTTATTTTGAAGCCAGTTTTAGTTTTATCAGAGACCCAGAAATAGAGACAATGGAGGGCTGGGTGAATTTTCACATCATTTTAAGACCTAAAGTTTCTCATTCCTTTCTACCCTCACCCTTCACTGCAGGATTTGTAGCAGGAATTATTCCCTGAGGGGCTCTCAGACCCACAGGAGTGACCCAGCCTGGAAGGGAAGGGTGCCCTGAGAAGGTGGGACATGTGTGAGGAACTTCACCTCTGCAAGCTGATGGGGGAAAACTCAGCAACTTCAGCACACTCTGGGCTGGTCCCCAAATGAGGTCAGAAATTAAAAGGTGTCTCAGCACTAAATTAATGGGGAAACTGCCAAGAGAGCAACAGGAGTTATAAACATTTATGTTCCAGTTCGAGGCAGGAGCAGGCATTTATAACTGTGTGGTTTGAGTGCCAAACAGGAAAATTGGAGTCCTTTCTGGTCAGGGCTTGTGGATGCTCCTTTTTAGGTTCGTGCAGCAGCCTCAGGGATGATGAAATGCTTGGCCCCAGAGAAGAGCCCTGAACAGGGTGTTAGGAGTGACCTAATGGGAACATTCCCACCTCCCCTCAGGGCTGTAATTGTTGTGTGTCCTCCTCCTTCTCCTCAGGACACTTTGTGTTCATCCCACAGCAACACAAAGGTGCCTCCAGCAAACCAAAATTAATCCAGATCCACAAAAAAGACATCACTTCTAAAAATCAACTTTTTCCTGAGCCTCAGCACAGCTTGGATGGAGCTCTAAGCAGCCTGGTCTAGTTGTGTCCATGTTCATGGCAGAGGAGGTTGGAACAAAATGTGCCTTAAGGTCCCTTCCAACCCAAACCCCTCTGGGATTCCAGGAGATGAGGCTGCAGGGAAACCCCCACAGCCAAACTTCTGGGCTGATTTCTCACCACACATCGAACAGGAAACACAACCCATACTCCCTCATCACCTTCGTGATGAATCCACATAAATCCTGTTCATTTATCAGTAAAAAGCCCAGCTGAGAGAGTGATTTCAACCCGCAGGTGAGCTGAGCTTGGCAGAGCCCGCAGCGCTCTGGGGAGAGCGGAACTGCAGCTCTGCACAGTTTGTCAATGAGAGAGGAGACTCTGCAGCCTGAAATCCACGTGTCCCCGAGCAAACCGGTGCTGCTGTCCCCACAGGGCCTGCCTGGAGCCCCGGGGGTGTGAATCCACGCAGGGTGGGCGATGCCAGCGCGCTCCAGGTGGGAATATTTGGGCAGCTGGACACAGCCACTCAGGGTAAGAAGCACAGCAGCAAAGACAAAACGAGTTGAGAAGTTCCCAGCTGCGGGAATCAAGGTCCCGACCAAACCTCAGACCCAAGGCAGAGCCAGCTCTGCTGCCCATCGGGGAGGGATGGGCCGGGCTGGGCTCAGACCTGGGCTCAGACCTGGGCTCAGGCGAGCGGTGCCAGGGCCGGTCTCCGGCTCCGGGCTGGAGCAGCGGCTCGGGAAGATCCTTTCCTGAGGCTCTGGCGCCATCTAAGCCCAGAGCTGGGATCCTTCATCCTTCCCGCTGCCTTTCAGAGCCGAGGGGAACCAAAATCGTTCGGTGACAAACTCCCCTTGCTTGTCCAGCACAGGATCTGCCGGGAGAGCTCCCTGCAGAAGGAGAGCCTGGCAGCTCAGAGCAGCCCGGGAAAGACTCCTTGGGAGGAGCCTGGCAGAGGTCAGAGCCACCAAAAAGTAACCCAGCACAGCGATGGGGCTCTGTGTGCTCTGTGCTGACTTGGAACACTCCCAGCACTGCAATTTGGTTTTACACTCAGAGACCATTAACAGAGTTCAGTCGGAGAAGTTTTATCTCACAGGCATAAGGTCACCTGCATTACGCAAAGAAACCTTCCAGCGACTTTTGACCTTGTTGAGCTGCACAAGGTGCAAGTAATTCAGAGTTTCTCCCCCTCTGAGAGGCTTCCTGAATGTTCAGAGGGATGCACATTGCTCCTGGAGTGAGAACTCACCCTCAGCTGTGTCCCCCTCCGAGCTTTGCTCTCCTGGGACCAGCTGCTACATGGTTATTTGCTTTTCTTTCCATCAGGCTCAATCCCTTAAGCAACCGACTTCGCAGTGTCCTTTTCCTGGCATTTATTCAGGTTTTTTTTTCCTCCCCGGTGAGTTACAGAGTAGCAGGGCTGACTTTTTATCCTCGGCTGCCCTCCAGTGACAGTGTCCACCCTCGAGCCCCGCTGCCCTTTGAGCTCTCCCGGCCAGGACAGGGACCTGCACAGCTCAGGGGCTGCAGAACCTCCCTTGTTAGAGAGGTACAGATCAATATTTCCAAATTAGGGACCCCCGTGCCTCAGTGACAGCTCCAGCTTTAAGGATTTACCGATTTTACAATTCCTGCTTTCTACCCAAACACTGATGATCTTTGTTTCATTCCCTGACAGTTAATTCCATCTTGGTTCAAACTCTCCTATCCAATATTAGAAGTATCATGAAATGCATTTATTTACCTTCACTGTTAAGCAAACGGGAGCAGCAGCAGCTGTTGACACAATGTATTACCGAGGTCTGACCTACCTAACAGTTCATTAACTTCCAAAATGTTATCTCCAATTCTGTTTCGCAGAACTGGCTTTATAATCAAAGACTGGATGTTTGGATTTCAAAACAAAAACCAACATCGGGGAGCACAGTTATTCATCAGTTAGAAATAATCTTGCATTGCGTGGCAAACATCAATCTGCTGAGGGCTGCCTGTCCTGAAACCAAACCCAGCAGAAGCAGCTCCCAGGAGAGGGAAATACAGAAATGTGAGAATAACCCACCACAGCAGAGCTTCACCTGCACCCAAAGCACTCATTTGTTAGGAGCAGCCAGCTCTTAATCCCCTGAGGGGTTTAGAAAGACCCCAGAGCACAGCAGAGACCCTCCCTTGGGGTACACACAGCTCTGACCCCAGTGCTGCTCCACACACCTGAGAGCAGCAGGAAACAAGGCTCAGGAGTCATTTCACCTGGTTTGTTCTTTGGGTTTTGGGGGTTTTTTTTCTGTCCATTTCCTGAAGGGAGAAGTATTTACTGAAGATTTAGACAGCCCAGTCTCCCTCTGCATTGACCCACATTCATTCCTGCCCTGCTGTTGCACGGCTGGGAACACACTCTGGATTTGTGCCAGTGAATTCGCCACTCAGGGCAAGGCAACCTCCTGCTCCAAAGGCTCCTGGCACAGCTCCAGAGGGACTTTTCCCTGCCCTCCATAGCACACACACCTGTAGAGAGGCTCGGGCAGGAGCATCCAGCAGTGCAGCTTCACCTCTCTGCTCATCACATTGCTGAACTCACACATTGAGCAAATGACAACACTCTCACCCTGCCAGCAGCAAAATATTTTGGGTTCACCGAGAGGAAGAGAAAACAAAACCAAGGACTTTGTGAAAGAAGTCATTAAATCAGGCCATGCTGTAAATGCCTAAAAAATTGATCACATTTCTGACTTTAAAAACCAGGTGGGAAGAATGACAAATAGTTCTATTGAAAACTAAAACTGCAGCAGGTCGCACGCATCCAAAAGAAATAAAAAACAAACCAAAAAACCGTTCTGGAGTTTCTGCTAATCCCAAAGGCCCCAGGCCAAGGAGAGGTTAACAAGAAACAAGCCAGGGCTTGCAGAACGTCGCTGCTCTACAGCAACACCAAGAACCGCGGTGCTGCCTCGCGTTAGCCCGCACGTTACTCAATGCTTTTCTTATTCCCACCCAGGATTATTTGTATTCCAGAGCGCTGGCATCTTGTGCCGGTTGGCTGAGCTCAGTTATCAGCTCCCTTCAAATCCAGCCAACCAGGCTGGGCTTCCTGGACACGAAAAAAGAGACGCATAAAAGGCAACAAGAACCTGACACCCGGCGGCGCGACCAGCGCCAAGCCGTTTGTTTTCCCAGGTCCGTTCTCCCGGCCCCGGAGCTGGGATTGGCAGGCGATTTTGGAGCGCAGGACTTTGAATTACGGCGGGTGGATTTGGCAGGGCTGTTGCGCGGGCAGCAGCTGCGAGGGATGAAAAGTACATTCACCGCCTCCGTTCTTTTTTGGCAGGGGGAGAAAAAGCCCCCAGACCCTCTCGGCGGTGTCTGGGGCGGTCCCAGCAGGGTGAGCAGAGGGCTCGGACCTGCGGCAGCTGCGCTGAGCGCGGTCCAAGCGCTGTCCTGTCACCTGCCAACCTCCCTCTGTGTCGCCAACGCCGCTGTCGCGTCCTCCCCACCCGGGTTTTGTGTCGAGCGCTGCGGGAGCGCCGGGCCGGGCGTGCCCCGTCCCGGAGAGGAGCGGGAGCGGCCGGAGCCGCACGGACCCGAG